>JAREIK010008834.1:0-47487 GCA_029783825.1 Sapria himalayana
TCTCCTGTCTGTCTATCTATCTATCTTGGTATGGGTTTATTTAGATCTTCAAATATGCTGCCTTTGAAAAGTTTCACCTTTTACAGTATACACCCATGATAAAATAATAATCAATGAGTTTTATTGAATGCTAGTTTATATTCATCTTCTTAAAACAAAATTTTGGTTTTTCTTTTCCTTCTCTATGTTTTGTTTTCTCTAAGAATAAGATGGTTACCAACATAGACTGTCTCGCACGTGTTGTGTGTGTGTGTGTGTGTGTGTGTGGTTGTAAGTCTACTAGCATTTAAGTCATAATGAATTTTATATTATTATATATTTAAAACTCTTTTAAAACAAACAATTTAAATTCAATCTTTTATCAGTACGAATCAAATTTATATATTATTATATTTTAACTCTTTTAAAAAACCCTTTACTGATTATTTTCTTATCCATTAGAAAATATAATAGATTTATTTTTTATTTAAATCAGAATTACACTTTTTCAATTTTAATAATACTAATTGTTTATTATAATTTAAAATAATCTTATCATTTAAATTATAGAAAAAGTCAAAATCATAACCATTATTATTAATTTTACTGTGTGAACCTATAGGTTTTAATTAATACTAGCATAGGCCTAACTCACATTTGGATCCAACAAGTCATAAGTGACCTTTACCAAGATATTATGACAACCCAAATTAATGAAACTCCATGATTCGAGGCAACCTTATATGTTAATGACAATCCTTTTGTTTCACGATATCTTGATAGATATAAGACATGAAATATCAACCTTATATCATCTATATTTGATTACACAAACTCAATTAGAGACTAAAAAAATGATTTAATCTTCATTAATTTATTTGAGTATAGTCATGCATTTCTTAGTCTCAATTATAGAGGGGCCCCAAAGTATCTCTCATTTAATAAGAGGGGCAAATTCTATTTTAATTATTTATATCTCACGCATTATTCTTATTATGTTCAAGTATAACATTTATAGTTATTTGGTTAAAGACAATGGTGATTATATCAAAGCATAATATTCTTTAGTTGAGAAATAAAGCAATCTCAAGTCATAGAATTTAATGACACAACTATTAGAGTTTAAATTATGACTTTGAACAATGTATTAATTTCAAGATGGGGCTATTCAAATTTATTCTAAACAAATAAATATAATATATCGTACACATATTCATCCCATGAATATCACTCAAACTTTATACTAATCTTAATTCATTATTATTCTCATATTAAAACCAATTTGGGATATTTGAATAATTAAAAATATCATTCAAATACATTATATATATTAAACATGAAATTAATTATATAAGTAATTCTCACAATAGGTTAAAATACCAAGTCCAGACTATATGCCTAGAGCACTATTACCAACAAATCTAGCTATCTTTATTTCTATGAATCAACTAATAACTATCTATCTATTTGTCTATCAATATGATCAATATGTCTATATATCAATCAATCAATCTATCTATCTATCTATCATTCTGTCTAACAAAGTATCTATCTAACTAACTATCTGTCTGTCTATCTGTATATTTATTTGTTTGTATGACTGCGTTTCTAAAAGTATATCAATCTACTTATCAGTCCGTCTTCCCACCTACCTGACTCTGTATTTTCCTGCGTAACTATTTACCTGCTTGACTATCTGCCTACCTAGTTGTCTGTCTATCTATCTATTTAAATGTCTATCTATTTGTCTATCTATTTGTTTATATATTTGTATATTTATCTATCTATCTAACTATATATCTCAACTTCTCTATGTGTCTATATATATGTGATTTATGTATCTATCAATCTATCTACCTATATATCAATCAATCAATCAATCTTTCTATCTATCCATCTATCTTTTTGTTTATCTATATATATATGTATATATATATATATTGAAATCTATCTGGCTATCTATCTATCTAACTATCTATTTATCTTTTAGCCTATGTATCTATCTAATAATCTATTTATCTATCTATCTATTAAATAATTTATCTATTTATCCATCTATCTATATGTCTACGTATATATCTATCTATGTATCTATCTATCTTTCTATCTATCTATTTTCTTGCTATATGTCTATCTGTCTATCTAGATTTTTATATATCTTTATATCTATATATTTGTCTATTTATATATATATCTATCTACTATCTATCTATCTATCTATTTATCTATCTATTTTTCTATCTTTAAATATGACTATCTATAAGTCTAACTATCGTCTATCTATCTGTCTATATCTATATATTTATTTGTCTATCTATCTATATACTATATATCTATCTATTTGTCTTTCTATCTATCCATCTATCTAGCTATCTATCTATCTATCTACCATTCAATCGATCAATCTATCTATCTATTAATATATCTATTTTTCTATGTATCAATGTGTATATTAATCGGTCAATCAATCAATCTATCTATCTATCAATTAATATATCTATCAATAAATATATGTCTATATCAATTTATCTATCTATCTAGCTATGCATCAATATCTCTATCTACTATCTATATATCTATCTATCAATGTATCTATTATCTTTCTATCAAATAGTTTATTGATCATTCTATCGTTCTTTTTAACTAATTATCATCTTTCAATCTATTGATCTATTTTCTATATATCATTCTATCATTCTATCGGTCTATTTTCATATTATCTATCTATCTATAAATCTTTCTATCTATCAGTCTATCTATTTATCTATTTAACTATATGTAAATCTATTTTTCTATATATTTGCCTATCTATATATCTATTTGTTTATCTATTTGTAAATCTATATGTATATCCATCTATCCATCTATCTATCTGTCTATATTTCTATATATCTATCTATCTATTAATCTATCAATCTATCTATCTATCTATTTATTCTATTTGTATATCTATCTGTCTATTTATTTATTGAGCTTTTTGTCTATTTTCTATCAATATATATATATATATATGTATGTATGTATGTATCTATACATAAACATATACATATATATATATATACCTATACATACATATATATATATATATATATATATATATATATTTCTATCTAATAATCTATTTATGTATTTATTCATCTATTTGTCTATCTATCTTTCAATCTAACTATCTATCTATCTGTTAATTTATTTGTCTATATATTTAACTATCTATCTATCTTTATATCTATGTCTATCAAAATGTTTATAAATCTATCTATAAATATATTATCAATCTATCTACTGATTTGTCTATCAATCTGGCTATCAATTTGTTTATCATTCTATTTATCATTCTATATATCAATCTTTCAATATATTTATCTATCTATCTATCAATCTATTTGTCTATCTATATGTATATCAATCTGTCTATCTATCTGTCTATCTCTCTATCTATATATCTATCTATCTATAAATCTATCTTTCAATTAGTCTATCAAATTGTCTATCTATCAATATATATGACTATCTACCTATCAATTGGTTTGTTTGGCTGTCTATCTATCTATTTGTCGATTTGTTTATTTGATTGTCTATCTCTATGTATGGCTATCTGAAAATCTATCTACCTATCTGTCTACCCGTCTGTCTACGTACCCTTTGTCCTACTCATCAGCCAGCCTTACTGACTAATTGTCTATCTATCTATCTATTTGTCTATCTATCTATCTATCTATCTGTCAGTTAACTTATCTATCTATTTATGTCTTTATTTATTTGTCTATCTATCTATGTATATTTTTATCTATCTATCTCTCTAATTGTCTATCTATCTATCTATCTATTTGTTTATTTATTAATCTATTTGTCTATATATTTATCTATCAATCTATCTATTTGTCTATCTATTCATCTATCTATCTATCAATCTTTATATCTATCTATTTTTATACCTATCTATTTATTTATCTATCTATATTTCTATCTATATATCTATCTATCAATCTATGTGTTAATTAATCTATCTATCTATTTGTCTATCAATCTACCTACCTACCTATCAATCTATATGTCTATCTATCTATTTGTATATTTATCTATCAATATATCTATCGAACTCTCTATCTATCTATCTATCTATCTAACTGTTTATATATATGTCTATCTATCTCTATTCTATTTATCTATCTATCTATCTATCTATCTATAAATCTATATATCTATTTGTCTATCAATTTGTCTATCTATCTATTTATCTATCTATCTATGTGTCTATCTATCTATCTACCTATCTATCTAACTATCTTTCAATCAATCTATCTATCTTATAATCTATGTATCTATACAATACTTTCTCCATCTATTTGTCTATTTATCTATCTATCTATCTTTTTGTCTATCTATCAATGTATCTATTTGTAAATTTTTCAATCTATCTATCTTATGTCTATCTAACTAACTATCTATCTATCTATTTATCTATTTATATGTTTGTCTATCTATCTAACTATCTATCTTTCAATGTATCTGTCAAATTATTTGTTTATCAATCTATCTTTCTAGTTGTATATATATTTGTTCTATCTATCAGTCTATCTATCAATCTATATATCTGTATATCTATCTATCTATCTATTTATCTATATATCTATCTATCTATCTATTTGTCTATCGGTCGGTCTATCTATCTATCTATGTGTGTATATATATATATATATTTATTTATCTATCTATTTATCTATTTATTTGTCGGTCTGTCTATCATTATATCTTCTTTTATATCTATCTATCTATCTATATTATGTTAATCTATCTGTCTATTTAACTATCTATCAATCAATCAATATAATATTATGTATGTCTGTCTATATGCCTATCTTTTTTTTATGCATCTGTGTCTCTATCTTTCTATGTATCTCTCTAACTATCTACCTATCTTTCTTTCTTTATTTCTATCAATCAAATCAATCTTTCTATCTGCCCATCTATCTCTCTATCTATCGATTTGTCTATCTGTCTATCTGTCTATCAGTCTATAAAAAGTATATATATTTATTTATTTTTCTATCTGTCTATCTATCTATATGTTACTCTATCTAATTTCAATCTATCTATCTATATATATGTCTATCTATTTGTTTATCTATCAATCAATCTATTTATCTATATATCCTTCAATCTCTCTGTATAACTTTCAATATATATGTCTATTGTCTATCTATCTATCTATCTCTCTGTATGTCTATCTATCTATTTGTCTATATATCTATATATGAATTTTGATATCATTCTGTATATCAATCTGTCAATTAATTTGTTGATCAATCTATAAATCAATATGTTTATCAAACTATTTACCAAATTATCTATCTATTTATCTATCTATCTAACTATATATTTATCTCTATATCTATCTGTCCATGTATATATCTCTCTATCTAACTATCTGTATATCTATTTGTCTATCTCACTATCTATCTATTTATTTATCTATCTTTCTATCTATCTGTCTATCTATCTGTCTATCTATCTATCTATATAGTTGTATATAAATTTTTGTATGAATCTGTCTACCTATCTGTATATATATATATATATCTATCTATCTATATAGTTATCTATAAATTTTTGTATGAATCTGTCTACCTATCTGTCTATCTATTTATCTATTTATTTATCTATCTATCTTTCTATCTATCTATCTGTCTATCTATTTATCTTTTTACTATATATCTATCTATCTATCTATTTGTATATCAATAAATTTATCTATTTATATACATATCTATCTATCTGTCTATATATTTATCTATTAATCTATCTATCAATCTATCTAGAAATGTGTCTATCAATCAATCAATATATCTATATATTTATCTATCAGTCTATCGATCGATCTATCTATCTATTTATCTATCCATCTATTTATATGCCTACCTATTTGTCGATATATTTATTATTTTATCTATCTATATATTTGTATATCTATCTTTCTTTTTTTCAATCTGTCTATCTATTTATCTATCTAAATATCTGTCAATCTGTCAATCTATTTGTCTCTCAATATCTCTATCAATCTGTCTATTAATTTGTCTATAAAAATATCTATCAATCTATTAATAATTCAATTTTTCTATATCTTTATCTATCTATATATCTATACATCTGTCGATCTATCTATATATCTATCTATATATTTATCTATATGTCTATCTATCTATCTATGTGTTATATTATATAAATAAATCACTAACTAACTGACAATATATTTGTCTATCTATATATCTATTTGTCTACCTTTTAACTATCGGCCAACCTGACAATATATTTGTCTATCTATATATCTATTTGTCTACCTTTTAACTATCGGCCAACCTGACAATATATTTGTCTGTCTCTTTTATGTCTGTCTGCTTGATTTACTATTTGCCTACCTCATTGTCTAACTATATGTCTATCTATTTGTTTGTATGAATGCATATCTATCTGTCTCTTTATAAATCTATCTATCCATCCATCCATCCATCTATCTATCTATCTATATATATCTATTTGTTTGTTTATCTATTTGTTTATCTATTTGTTTGTTTACTTAAATATTTATTTATCTTTCTATCAATCTATATATATATATATCAATCTATCAATCTATTTATCTATCAATTTTTCTAATTATCCACCTATCTATCTATCTATATGTGTGTCTATCTAAATAACTATCTACCTACCTACCTATATATCTGTGTGTCTATCTATTTGTCTATCTATCTCTTTATCTATCTGTATATCTATCTATCTATCTGTCTGTCTGTCTGTCTATCTATCTGTCTAACTATCTATCTATCTATTTGTATATATATGTTTATTATTCTATTTATCTATCTCTCTATCTATCATTATATCTATCATTCTATATACCTATTTGTCTGTCTATTTATCTACTTGTCAATATATCTATCATTCTATTTATCTATCTGTCTATCAATCTTTCAGTCTATTTGTCTATCTATCCATCCATCTATCTGTCTGTCTATGTATCTATCTATCTATCTTTTGTTCAATATATCAATCTGTCTATATACCTATCTATCTATTTATTTATATATCCATCTATCTATCTATATATCTATCTATTTATTTCTCTATATAACTATCTATTTGTCAGTATATATATCCATCTATGTATCTTTGTATTTATGAGTCTATCTATGTGTATAATTATCTATCTATTTATCTGTCTATCTATCTATGTATTTATCTGTCTATCTACATGTCTATCTAATAGTACATCTATCTATCAATCTATCTGTCTATATATCTATCTATCTATCTATATTTCTAACTATCTATTTTTCTTTTTATCCATCTTTAATCAATCTATCTATCTATAAATCTATCTTTCAATCTATCTACCTATTTATCTATTTATCTATCTATTTGTCTATATATTTATCATTCTATCTATAAATCCATTGATCTATCTATCTATTGATTTATCTTTCCATCAATCTATCTATGTATCTATCTATATAACTCTCTATTTAACTATCTATTTTTTTTGTATATCTACTATCTATATATTTTTCTATCTATATGTCTATCTTTTTGTCTATCTATCTATCTTATTTCTATCTGTCTATCTATATGTTTATCTATATGACTATATTTCTACTATCTATTTGTTTATCTTTCTATCTATTCATTTTTCTTTCTATCTGTCTATGTATCTTTCTGTCTATTTATCTTTCTGTCCATCTATTTGTCTATCTATAAATATGTCAATAAATTTATCTTTCAATACACTACAACAAAACAACAAATTAATGATACTTTATATCTTGACGCTTTCAGAAAACGTCATTATACGATTTGTAATTAGACATTTAATGACACTTTTCTAAAAGTGACATTATTTGTAAAATTTATTAAGTTTTTATGACACTTACTAGAAGTGTCATTGTTGCTACAACAAAACATAGAATTAATGATGTTATATATCTTGACGCTTTTAAAAAATGTCATTATTATATTTTAAGTATACATTTAATGACACTTACTAGAAGTGTCATTGGTAAGACTAATAGGTTAGGAAAATTGCTTAATTCATTAAAACTTTCCAAGGAAAAAGAGGCTGAAAATTATAAACCTTGTCACTTTTATTAGTGTCATGGATATGAAAAAATTAATTTTGAATTTATAGATTTGTAACAAATTTCTTATTTAAATTTTTTTATAAGTAATAATATTTTTATTTTTACTCTAGATTAATAAAAAAAATTATCAAATTTTTGTTCAAAATTATTTATTAAAAATAAACAGAAACTTATGATAAAATTAAAAAATATCTAAATATTTATACATTCATAATTGTGATTTTTATTTATATAATAAGTAATAATATTTAATTTTAAAATGAAATTTGTTAATATTTATTTTATCCCTAAGATAAATAAAAATAAAATGTAAAAATAAAGTGATTTAATATAATTATGTGAAAAATTTAATATTATTTTTAACTTAATTATATTGATTAATCTATAGCTAGAAAGAGTTGCACTTCTTCTTCATCACGTTCGGCCATTTCCAACAGCTAGAGTTCAAGCTCGCGAGTTCGAAATCATTGGCCATATTTGAAGCATTCTGTAAGTTTCTCCATTATGATTATAATTATATCAGCTCTTCGCTTTCGTTAACCTAATTAATTAATGTGAACGTGTTCCGAGTGATTTAGCATATACTGCATATATTATAAATGCAGTATTATATGTTCTATTTGTCGGGAGCAATCGGCGAGAACAGTGGAAGAGTTGGGCTGAACTGAGTGATCCTTGTTTATAATTCCTATAGTTCGTCACCGTGATTCTTTTGTTCAAACCCGAAGCCAACTTCTCCTTATAAATGCAGATGCTTTGCCAATCTATCACCTTCACCATTCTCATGTTAAGTGCTACTAACAAGTGCAATAAACGTGTGTGTATGTTTATGTATATTAGAAGTAGATCGAATCACAAGTTGATGCAACCCACATATATATTAATGCACAACAACTCTTGATTCACATGTTATCTTGCATCTATTGGATGAATTTTTTGATTCTCACCAAGGTACTTTTTTATCGGATCCATATTTTTATTATATTCAACATGTTTCATTTTAAATGTCTACATTGAAGAGGGGAAATAATTGTTTGATTTATTTTGATGAATTGAAGAGCAATAAAATATTAATTATTTAGTTTTGTTGCAATTTTTTTTCTAAATTTTAGGAGTTATGATTTTTTTTATTAAATATGTTAATATTAATTTTTATATAGCAACTGTTCAACAAAAATATAAGTAGATAAGGTTCATTCATTGAGAACACCAATGTCACAATGATAACTTCAAAAAAAACAATATCCTGCCTTAGCATAGGTGACATAAAATGACATCCATGTAATAATTCATTAATAAATTTATTCTTGTTTTTAAAATAAATTAAATGTAGTGCACCATTGAGATCAATCATAAATAAATTTATTTAATTTTTCATTTGTACTTATTTAAAATTATGTTTTTTTATTAATGTTTTACCATTCTTTATCATTCTATTAAAATTATGATTTTTTTTGTAAATATATAAATATGCGTTTATTTGTCTCTAACATTTATATATTTTATTAAGATTTTTTTTCTTACAATGAAACACATATTAATCCAAATAGAAATAAAATTTTGATTTTTAAATCATACGCATTGGTAGGGTGTTATACGGGCTGCAGCAACTTTTCGTGGTTATTCACTTATATCTAACACCGTGGCTATTGATTTCTTATTTTTTGAATCGTGTGCAACTATTTGGATGGTGGCAAATCAACTTTGGTAGGGATAATAATTTCCATCTTGTAAGTGAATGCAAAAGGAGAGATTCCAGTTGACTTTTAGGTAGTGGTACAATAAACCCAGAGCACCTCAGGAAGCTCTTCCACCCATTTACATTTAACATAGTCTAGTTGTTTTTTCAAGGTAATCAACATGGTTTTGTCGGAGGCCTCAACTTGGCCATTGCTTTGCAGATACCAAGGGGTAAAGTATAAGTTTTTATTTTCAATTCATGGCAGAAGTCTTGGTAGACTTGGCTTTCAAATTGTCGCCCGTTATTAGATATAATTGATATTGGGATGTCGGAGTAGTAGAAGTCCCAGATAAATCGAGTAACCTTTCTATCTTTGATTGATGAAAAAGTGTCAGCTCTATCCATTTACTAAAATAAAGAGTGGCGACCAATAATAGTTTATATTTTTGATTGTTCATCTCTTTTTGAAGCCTTTAAATACACCGAACCGCTATTTAAGCTCATTCACACCATCTTCACAAACAAGTATCACAACAAGCACTGCATTTGTTGGAAACGTTTTCCTTCGCCGGAGAATACAAATCCTCAGTGTCGAGGCCATTTGTTAGTTTGGCACCAGTCATTTCTGGGATTCCGTCTAGAGGAAATTGGTGATTTGAAAATTCTCATTTCTATCTCTGATTCAATGCAAACTTCTTCTCTAATTTATTTTATAGTCATGCTCTATAGTCATGCTATTTATATCTTTTACAGTTATTTTTATCTTTTAAAATTCTGATTTGAAAAAGTAGGCTATATTTCATATAAATGTGTGCTCTATAGTCATGCTATTTCAAAATCAATTAGCCTAAGGACCTAGAGATATTAAATGTCATATCTATAAAATGACTATTATCATATTTTACTTTAATTTTAAGTGTAATTAAATGTTATTTTTTTTGTTTAAATATTTTTTTCTATGAATCTAACTTACTTTGAGAAATAATTTCTCAATTTTAAATTTTTTTTAATAATTTTGCGTGTGTTAACAAATTCAACAATATTACAAAAAATAATGCTCATCTCTTCTATCTTATATCTGAGATGCATTTAAATATTTTTTTAAATTGATTTTTTAATTTTCTTTTAATAGATAAAATAGATGTTGCTCAACGAATAACATTGGAATGTTGATGAGTTCTTCCATTTGAACTGTGATATCTATTGGAATTAATATTTTCTTTAAAAATGGATCATTCATTGATCTCAAAGGATAGAAGATCGAAGGAATATGAAAATGGAGTTGAATGCTTTGTTGCATTTGCAATACAAAATTCTGCAAATAAAACCTCCATTAAATGTCCATGCTTACAATGTGGTAATATGATTTATAATACTCCTCAAATTATTCGAGATTATTTGTTTTTCTTTGGAATTGATCAGAGTTACCATACATGGTATTGGCATGGAGAGACAGCTCCAACTGGCCCACCTTCCATAAGAGCAGAACATTATGATAGACTTCAATTTGATGATCAACGTAGTACAATAGAAATGGTTCAAGCTGCACATGAGGATTGTCAATATGATCCTCAATTGTTTGCAAAATTACTACAAGATGCAGAAAAACCATTATATCCGGGTTGCATAAACTTTACAAGAATGTAAACCTTGATCAAATTATACAACTTGAAAGCACGTTTTGAGTGGTCTGGTAATAGCTTTTCAGTGCTTTTACAAATTCTTGGAGAAATATTGCCTTTAAACAATGAATTGCCATTGTCGATGTATGAAGTGAAAAAGACATTAAATTCTTTGGGAATGGAATATGAGAAAATCCATGCGTGCCCAAATGATTGTGTTCTTTATCGGAAGGAGTTGAAAGATGCATCATTATGTCCTACCTGTGGAACTTCGAGGTGGAAGACAGATAACACTGGAACTATTAGGAGAAAAGGTGTTTGTGCGAAAGTATTGTGGTATTTTTCTCTAATTCCAAGATTTAGAAGAATGTTTCAATCATCAAAAATTGCAAAAGAGCTTTTATGGCATTTCGAAGAAAGAAATTTTGATGGGAAAATGCGTCATCTATCAGATTCACCATCATGGAAGCAAGTTGATCACAGATGGCCTGAGTTTTCAAAAGAACCTAGAAACTTGAGACTTGCAATTTCTTCAGATGGCATAAATCCTCACAATTCATTTAATAGCAAATATAGTTGTTGGCCCATTCTCATGATAATTTACAACCTTCCTCCATGGTTGTGCATGAAAAGAAAATTTATGATGTTATCTTTATTAATTTCAGGTCCACGCCAAACTAGCAATGACATTGATGTCTATTTAGCACCACTAATAGAAGATCTTAAATCATTGTGGGAGGTCAGAGTTCAAGTTTACGATGCACATAAACAATAAATCTTTACTTTAAGAGCCGTTCTTTTATGGACAATAAATGATAATCCTACATATAGAAACATGTCAGGATGCAAAGTTAAAGGATATTATGGTTGTCCAATATGTGGAGAAGAAACATATTCTTGTAGGTTAAAGCATGGAAAAAAGAACTCCTATACTGGACATAGACAATTTCTTCCAAGAAATCATCCTTATAGGAAACAAAAGAAAACATTTGATGGAAAATAAGAGTTCGGGTCAACTCCAAAAATATTGACTAGTGAGGAAATATTTAAAAAAAATCAATGGAATTTTCAATTCTTGGGGTAAAAAAAGGGTTATTCTGGGAAAATCTAAAATCAACAATACTACTTGTTGGAAAAAGAAGTCAATTTTCTTTGATCTTGATTATTGGAAATATTTTCATGTTAGTCATAATTTGGATGTTATGCATATTGAGAAAAATGTTTGTGAAAGCATTATTGGTACCTTATTCAATAATGCATGTAAGACAAAGGATGGGCTTAATACTCGATTGGATCTTGTAGATATGGGCTTAAGGAGCGAATAGGCACCAGTGTTTTATTCGAAGAGAACTTATCTCCCTCCTGCATATTATACACTTTCTACAAAGGAAAAGAAGGTGTTTTTCCAAACACTTTCACAATTGAAGGTTCCATATGGATATAGTTTGAACCTTCGAAACCTCGTGTCAATTGAAGACTTGAAACTTAATGGATTAAAATCCCATGACTATCATGTATTAATGCAGCAATTTTTGCTAGTTTTGTTACGTTCTATCTTGCCCAAGCATGTGAGGAATGCGATATGTAGATTGAGTTTATTTTTCAATGCTCTCTGTACTAAAGTCATTGATGTTCCTTCATTAGATGAGTTACAAAATGAGATTGTGGTGACATTATGTTTTTTTGAAAAGTGCTTCCCACCTTCTTTTTTTGATATTATGGTGCATCTTACTATGCATCTTGTAAGAGAAGCGAGACTTTGTGGATCGGTTTACTTTAGGTGGATGTACCCATTTGAAAGGTTTATAAAAGTGTTAAAAGGCTATGTATGAAATCATACTAGACCTGAAGGTTGCATTGCTGAATGCTATATTGCAGAAGAAGGAATCAAGTTTTGTACAGAGTACTTATCAAATGTGGAAGCAATTGGAATTCCTAGAAGTTCAAACATTGACCACACAGTTGAGGCATCAATATTTGGAGGTCTTACTATGAAGGCTGAATCCAATTTATGGTTAGAAGCACATCATTATGTGTTGGAAAATACATCAATTATCCAACCTTTTATTGAGTAAGCACCACTTACTTTTTGTTTCTTTATTTGTTGTACGTATTATATATTATTCTAATTATTTTATTTTTATACATGACCTCATAGAGAGCACATGCAATGGCTGAAAGCGATACATCCATGTCAATCAAAAAGGGAAAAGTGGTTATAGGATGAGCATGCTCGTACTTTTACCTTTTGGTTACGAAAAAAGGTACAATAATGGTTTATTAAATTTTCCTTTTCATTTTCATTATTGGTCACCATATAAATTATATCATTATCTTATTTCTATATGTTGAAGTTGCATTGGGAAATAATGAACCTATATCTGAAACCCTTAAATGGATAGCTAATGGTCCAAGCCTTTATGTGATGAAGTATAATGGTTATGTAATAAATGGGTGTCAATATAATACTAAGGAGCATGATGATTTACTAGCTACCCAAAATAGCGGAGTTAGTATTGTATAAACGACAATGCAAATTGCTAGTGCTAAGGATAAAAATTTTATTTTCGGGGAACTTTGTTTCTATAAAATTATTACAGAGATTTGGGACTTGGATTATACTATGTTCAATATTACAGTCTTCAAGTGTGATTGGGTTGATAATAAGAATGAAATCAGGGTCGATGATCTTGGGTTTACATTAGTTGACTTTACCATATTGGCTCATAAGTCAGATCCATTCATATTAGCCTCCCAGGCTAAGAAAGTCTTCTATGTACAAGATGAGCTTAATCCAAGATGGTCAATTGTTTTGTCAACTCCTCAAGAAGATTTCACAAAAAGAGCAAACGATGATGATTCCATGAAAATTTCTATTGAACACAATCCTGTCATATATTCTTTGCCACAAGTTGAATTATTTGATGCATTGGATGAATCTGATAAAATCTGTAATCATGATGATTTCGAGGGAATTTGGGTCGAGAACAAATCATAAATGATTCCAATTTTTATCTTTGTTATTGCTTTGTGAATTGATCTGCTTCTAAAGTTTTTTATTTTTTAAATGTATGCGGACTAGTTAAGTTATTCGTCTTTGTTATTAGATGAATGTTATTCTTTCAATTTTAGTTAATGGCAGGTTGAGAATATTCTAAAAACTGACATTATTATGTTTTGTGCAAAACAGCTGATTAGGTAATGCATTTAATTAGTTATATTTTTTCCTTTTAAATATTTTTTTATTTCTTTGTACTTCTTTTTAAACATTATTATTATTATTTTGATAGGTATGGAAACGGAAAAACTAGATAAAGCTACTACAAGAAATAGATGTATAGGGATAACAAGAAAGCCAATGATTATCAAGAATAGGAGCAAGAGAATTAAACTTTCAGTTCAGTATAATGTCGATGGTGTTTATGTCGAACAAGCTATGGTGCATCTCACAAGTTATTTAGGGGTATTGGCACGTACCATGGTCCCAATTAGATATAGCACTTGGCACCATGTACCCGAGCAATTGAAGAATAAATTGTGGGACTCCATTGAGGTATACTTGTATTTATTTTTTATATTTTTAACGTTTTCTAATTTTGTTTGCAAATTTTTTTAATAACTTATAACTATGTTCATTACTTCTAGGCTGCATTTACAATGGATTGTAAAAGTAGAAGAAATTGTATGAAAACAATTGGCAGGTGCTTTAGATCTTTCAAGAACATGGTGACAACAAAGTATATCTTTCCATTCAAAGACCAACTCGAGCTTCTTAAAAAACCACCATCTGAATACAATTTTATTGAAGATGAAGATTGGACAATTTTTGTCAAAGAAAGAGTGACTCAAAGATTTCAGGTATATTTCTAATTATTTTCATGTAATTTTCTCAATTTTTATTTACATAATATAAATTAAAAATTGTAGGAGTTTAGAGAAGTTTAAAAGGAAAGAAGAAAAAATAAGCATATTTATAATCATCATCTTAGTGGGAAGGGATATGCTGGTCTTGAAACGGAGATGATAAGTTAAATATGTTGTAACTTTACTTTTTATTTTATATTGAATTTGCCTAAAGACTCATTATATTACATTGCAATATTGTAAAAGTCGGTAGAAACCGGCTTTACTTCAATCATTGATAGAAATCTATTATGGAAGAAAGCAATGGTTAAAAAAGATGGCACGTATGATGAAGTGGTCATTCTAGTTGTGGAAAAGATTGTAAGTATAAGTTATGGAATAAATATTTCTTTTACGGTATAAACTTATTTTTTGTAACCAATATGACATTTAATTTTATAATAGAATTATGTTTCAAGATATGAAGTTGCAACAGTCACAAGAAAGCAGTTTGAGTTTCAATGGAAATGACATACTTATAGAAGCATTGGGAACTCCAGAATATAGTGGTCGAGTACGAGCTAAAGGAAAGCATTATACTCCATGAAATTATTTTCATTCTATGGCTGATAGTGCTTTGCGGGAATTTATGAAAGAATCACAAGTGCGACAATCAAAGTTTGAGGCAAAGATTTTATTTCAACTCTCTCAGATGATACCCACAGAATCTCAATCTGATATTGATAGCTCTAACATGCTTCAAAACCATATTGTTTTTCTAGAAAGTGTTGAGCACCCAAAATGTCAAGTAGAAGACCATGCTCCACCAATGCTAGCAGAAAAAAAAGTTAGTTGTATTTAATATTATGTTTTTTAATATAAGTGTGGTATCACAAACTCATAATTTTCATATCAACTTACCTAGTTGATAGGAAAATATAGAAGTAATGTTACAATATAAGTTAGCATGATCAATTATATTAATAAGCTCATTAAGTTATGATAACTCAATTTTATCTAACTAATACTTTTCTACATGAAAATTATCAACTTTTAGATGATTGCATATAACTAAACGACAATGTTTCATTTTAGAGGAAAGGAATTGTTAATTGGCCAAAGGGACAAAAGAAAATGTTGTCGCAGCTGGAACTATGGTCTTGAATATGTTGATAACTGCCTTGTTGGCGGGGATGTTTTTTATGATCCAAATGCATTACTTCCTGTACCAATTCCAAGCCAAATTACCACTATTGGAGATGCTATTGGGCATCAAATTTTATGGCCTGCCCAATTTGTCATTCATTCTGCTCTTCGCATCCAGGTATGTGGTTTTTTTTAAAATAAAATATTTCTTAATAATAATAATAATACTAGTTTATCTAAGACAATTCTTATTTATACAAAGATATTTTATGTTTGATAGGATTCAAATAAATTTAAGAAACAGAGTAATAGAGAGAGAACACTGAGTTTAAATGATGAGAATCCCGTAGATATCGAGAACTTTGCTACATTAATTGGGCGCTTGTTAAAGGATGAGATCGTAGATGCAGTAGAAATCATAGAGGAGGTTTTTGGATAGTTAAATTATATCATTATATGATCAACAGAGGTGTCATCTAATTGCCATTTGTTCTTTATATGGTAAGATAAACATTTAATATGTTTTTCATTTATTTTAACTATTTTATTTATGCTTTAATTTCTCATTATGTGAATTGTATTTAATATTAGTTAAATTAAAATATCATTAACTTTTAAATATTGTGTGAAATTATATCAGGCATTTGCATAAAAAGATGGTTGATGCCAAAGAGGAAGAGTGATTTATTTTTGTAAATCGACCTTGGTTTCCAAAGCTGGATTGGAAGAAGCAAGCAAGAAAAATAGGTCAAGGGTTATAGCTAATCGGTTGATGAATGCAAATAATGCAGATTTTGTTTTTATTCCATATAACCCAAGGTAAGTTATTTAACATAAGTAAGATTATAATTATGCATATATATCAAATTATAAATGATATGTCTTTACACTAATGTTAATTTTGTAGTTGTCATTGGGTATTGGTGGTACTTGAAATAAGGACTTTGATCGCCTATTTCTTTGATTCCTTGCATCATCAACCTGCAGATGATCTTAAATATATAAATATATATTTAATGCAGGGCTAAAAGAAATCTTCACTTTAAAAAACATATATCATCAAAAAGAGAGCCTAATTGGGTTGTACTAGGGGTACATAACTCATTAACTGAGTAATATAATATTTAGTATCTTCTGCTTAATTTTAATCTTTTTACAATATGACTTGCAAGTAACTACATATAAATATATATTGATTTTATTTTACATTAAGTGCCCAAGACAATAAGGTAGTGTTGAATGTGAATACTATGTGATGAGATATATGAGAGATATCATTCTTGATCAAGGATGTCTAACATCAAAGGTATGTGTTGATTTGTTATTTATCAATATATCAGTTATTTTTAGTTTTCCAATTTTATTGAGTAAGATAATACTTTACTTTTCAACAGTTTAATGGGAAGGAATCCTACAACAAAGAAGAGTTGGATGAAGTACAATCTGTATGGGTGATGTTGGTGACTCAATTAATACTTTCCTCGGTTTGAAAAGCATTGGGGACACCTTTTTTTATCGAAGCATGAAAAAATTTTGGGATTTACAACATTAACTTTTGATGAGGTTCGTAATTTATATCTCTTTTGAACAAAACTATGACTGAAGGTAAATTGTTCGACATTTTCATTTGAAGACATTTTAGTATTTAACTTACACAATCATTATATTTCAATATTTTTCATATGTTGAATAACGTTAGTATATTGAATGCATGATTCTTAGGTGTTTAAAGGTAAACTTTTTTTTTGGTCAAGTTAGGAGATCTTCCTACATTGGAATGGTCCATGCACATTTGTGATAATAAATGTATTTTTTATGAGATCATAGTTATTACTTCATACTTTCAATTAAATATTCAAAACTTGAATAAGTAATTAGAATTTTTTTGTTTTCATTCTATCTTTTATGTATGTTGTCAACCATAGATTTTTTGTTGTAGATTGACAATGAAATAAATTGTGATTTCGACTTTTGGCTTCACTACTTTACCATAATAGTCTAAATTACCTTTTCACCCTTATAAAATACAATAATTATTTCAAGGCACAAATTTTTTTAATGCAGCCAATATTTTATTAATGAATCTAAAACTATATGTTGATTGGATTACTATATTTGTGTAATCAAATAGAACTTGAAATTAAATTACATAGCATCTCATCGAGTTTTTTTGATATGTTGGGAAGATGGCAAGTAATTTAAATTTTCATTTTATGCTATTTAATTGGTTTTTGTAGTATTTTTTCAAGTTGTTTGTGAGATCTTTAAACTCACTACACACATTTAGGTTTTAAATAGATTATTATTGTTTTGTATTTTAAAAAATTTTATCAACTTTTATGCCATAATTGATAAATCTCCTGCTTTATATTTTATACCTTACTACTAACTTTGTTTTTGTTGTTGTTAAATTTGTTTAATCGTATATGTCAATTGTTATATAAATTATTTTTATGATATGTTGTTAATATTCCTTTTTTTTTCAAATTATCTATAATATATTTATTTTTGCAAGTATAAGTATTTATTGTTCATCTTTTTGTATGCAGGTTACCTTATTTGGAAATTAACTCTCAACTTTGTCAGGCTAGCAGGAATCAGTTTTATGGAGTTAAGGCACAATTGGGTTGCATATATCCGAAATTTTGAATTGAATTTAAGAAACAAATGTTGAAATTGTGTTATATTTTTTTTTGATTTGTAAGAAGTGTGAGTTCCCCATTGAACTTGAAAACTATATTCTTGGTATGGATTGTAAAGAATGTTGTTCTTATGTGCATGCAGTATTACAATAACAGGTGAAAATATATTTACAATAATTATTAAATTTAAATTTATTTAAATTATAATTTTCCTTGATGCTTTTTCTAAGCGCCATTGAATTAAAAATTTTTTTCGATAGATACAACATATAATGACGCTTTTTGCAGTGTCACGCTTTTTGATGTCAATAAAAATGATACTTTATTTTAGCATCAATGAATGATTCAATGACACTGTAAAAAAGCATCATTATATGTATAGACTTTTTATGTCACGCTAGCGGATGATGCTCTCGATAAGCGACATTATATATATATAATGACACTTTTTAGGCATCATTGATTATGGTTTTTGTTGTAGTGATATGTCTTTCAATATCTCTATCTACCTCTCTATCTATCTTTATATCTATATGTCTATCAATCTATCTATCTATATGTCTATCAATCTATCTATCTATGTATCTATCTATCTGTTAGTCTGTCTATCTATCTATCGATAAATTTATCTATCTATCTATATGCATTTCTATCTCTCTATCTCTGTATTGATCTATCTATCTATCCATCTTTATATTTGTCTAACTATTTTTCTATCTGTCTATCTTTCTATCTATCTTTTTGTCTATTTATCTATCTATTGATCTTTATTTATACCTATCTTTCTATTTATCTGTATATCTATCTGTCTATCTCTATATCTATCTTTCTAGTTATCTATCTCTTTATCTATATATATTCATATCTATCTTTTTATCTATCTATCTGTCTAACGATCTGTCTTTCTATCAATCTAATGAT
This sequence comes from Sapria himalayana, assembly GCA_029783825.1. Lineage (NCBI taxonomy): Eukaryota > Viridiplantae > Streptophyta > Magnoliopsida > Malpighiales > Rafflesiaceae > Sapria > Sapria himalayana. The sequence goes on from JAREIK010008834.1 coordinate 19,970, forward strand.
TAGTGTATCAATCAATCAATCTATCTATCTATTTGTCCAACTATGTGTCTATATATCAGTCTATTTATCTATCTATTTCATTGTCTATTTATCTATCTATTTATCTGTCATTCTATCTATCTATTTATTTTCTATCTATCATTCTATCAATCAATAAATCAATATGTTTATCTATCTTCTTATCTATTTGTCTATCTATCTATTTATCAATCTATCTATCTATCTATCTATATATCTATTTATCAATCAATATATCAATCTATATTTCAAACTATCTACGTATCTGTCTATCTATTTATATTTCTATATATCTATCTATTTATATGTCTATGTTTCTATGTGTCAGTCAATAATTATGTCTTTCTATCTATTTATCTGTCCATCTATCTATATGACTGTCTATCTATTAGTTAGTCTGTCTGTGATTTAGTTAGTCAGTCAGTTAGTCGATCTATCTTTCTATCTATTTGTCCATCTATCTACCTACCTGACGATCTACCTGCCTGAATAAAAGATTTTTTTATCTCTATGTGTGTCTTTTTATCTATCTATTTAACTACCTCCTATTTTGTCTCTCTACCAGACTATCTGACTTTTAATCTATTTGTTTATATGTGTATGTGTCTATCTGTCTCTTTATCTATATGTCTATCTATTTATCAATCAAAAAATATTTCAATTTGTTTATCTATCTACCTAGCTATATTTCTCTTTATCTATTTATCTCTATCTACTGTCTGTTTGTCTATCTGTTTATCTATCTATCTTTCTAACTATCTATCTGTCAAATAATCTATTAATCTATCGGTCTATCTATCATTTTATCTGTCTATCTATTTATATATTTATCGCTTTTTCTCTCTATCCCTATATCTATCTATTTATCTATCTGTCTATCTATCTATTTATCTATCTATCTATCTGTCTGTCTGTCTGTCTATCTATCTATCTGTTTATCTATTTATCTAAATACCTATCTATCTTTCCCTCTATCTATATGTCAATCTATGTGTCTTTCTATCTGCCTATCTATCTATCTATTTTCTATCTATGTGTTTATTTATATGTCTTTCTATCTATCTATCAATGTTTATCTATCTATTTATCTATCTATCTATTTGTCTATCTATATAATTATCTATATGTCTATCTCTCTATCTATTTATTTGTCTATCTATCTATCTATTTATCTATTTGTCTATCTATCAATCTATCGATCTATCATTATATCTACATATCTATTTTTCAATCAATCAATCTGTCTATCTAAATGTCTATCTATCAATCTATCTATATATCTATGCTTGTGTGTCTATATATCTGTCTATCTATCTATCTGTCTATATATCTATTTATCTAACTATCTTCTATATATACATCTATCTATATATCTATTTGTCTATCAGTCTATCTATCTTCCTATCTATCTATTTATCTTTCTGACTATCTATCTATCTATTTACCTATCTATCTATATGATGAATCTTTCTGTCTATCTATTTATATATCTATTTTTCTATCTAGCTTTCTATCTATTTGTCTATTAATCTATCTATCAATTTCACTATCAATCTGGCAATTAATTTGACTATATTTTTGTCTATCAATCTATCTATCATTATGTCTCTCAAACTATTTGTATAACAATTGATTTATCTATTAGTCAATCATTAATTATATCAGTTATTCTATCTTTCCCTATGTCTGTTTACGTATCTATTTGTTTGTCTTTTAGTTAGTCTGTCAATTGGTTTATAAGTCATTTAGTCTATCTATTTATTTATCTATTTGTTTGTTTATCTATTTGCTCGACTGTCAAACTGTCTGACCAACTTACCATCTCTCTGTCTGTCTCACTACAAAAAAAATCCCAAATAGCTTGGAAAAATACCCTAGCTAAATACATTTTTTTCGTTGCTAAATTGGATATAACGACAGACTAACGACGGAAGCATTCCCAAGCTCAAGTGCTTCTCATAAAAATTAATAAGGAAATATATTCCTTAGCAAATTAGCGAGGGAATATTCCCTAGCAAAACTTGCAAGGGAAAATTCCCTAGTTAAATTAGCTAGGGTAAATTCCATAGCTAAATTAGCAAGGGTAAATTCCCTAGCTAAATTAGCAAGGGTAAATTCCCTAGCTAAATTAGCAAGGGTAAATTCCCTAGCTAAATTAGTGAGGTTAAATTCTATAGCTATTTTCATTCAAAAGTTTTCACATTTTTAATTATTTACATAAAATTTAATTACATAATTTAAAATTGTTATATTAAATTTAATAAAAACATAAACTATGCACAATTATTTATACTTAACAAAAATTAAAATTAGTTAATAAAATATTCTAATACAATATGTTACATAGTTAAAATAGAAACATAACAAAACTTGATTACATATTATTCTTAATCAATGTATCTAATGACAGTGCACAAAGTATAATCTGTTCATGAAATTGATGTTGCTTTCTCTCCCCCAACTCCTCAAAATCTTTATACTACTCTAGCACCCGAGCATATCCCTCTATTACCATCTGCATTGCTTTTTTTAGTTCTAGTCTGCATTTCCTCTCCACCTCCTACTCCTTCCTTGTATCTGCCAATGCCCTTTTTGTATCTAGCTGCTCTTCCAACATCATTGTTTTAACCTAGAGAATAGTTTCTTGTATGTATACTTGTTCATGTATGTATGTCCCTTTGTGTGTGTGTGTGTAAATACTGACACATGTACTTTCATGCAGATACAGATACCATGAAAGACAATAGAAGGTAATAAAATAGGGCTTAAAATACCCATATAATTCTCTTAGGCATGGTCAGCATCTTCTAGTTTTTTGTCCTCTAATATCCACTCAGATAAAGAACATTGTTACTCCTGCTCATTGAGCATGAAATAATACATTTACAAACTAATAAAGAATACTAAACAATGCTACTGATAAACAAATAGTCTAGTGCATGCAACAACAACTACCTTTTGCTAGAAATTTCACATAACGAGATAATCATGAGTTTAATTTTAAATTACTGAATAAAGATTTCTTCAAGATTTCTAATCAACTATCCATCAACATATTCTTCTTTGTTGCCCAGGTTCATGCATTAATCCATGGTTAAATAAAAGAAAGTTAGAAAGGAGTTTTGTACGAAATTAATATGTTTTAAATAAAAAATTCAAAATATGACGCTTGTTTGAAAAATATTACCAAAGTAGCGTGTCTGGAAATAGTGTGGCAATGGTCGTCATTGTGAATGACGGTCATTTCCATGCTATTGAATTTTAAAAATCAAGACCTTCATCAATGTCTACCTCACTTGATGATGCCGAATTTGGTCTTGAATTTGGATTTGACATGAGATCTAGTTTGGATTAATTTCTACTTTCAATATTGCATCTTGGCCATATAAATTTTCAAGTAAGTGGCCAAAGTTTAGTTGGTGGTTTGATAAAGAAATGATGCAAAAATAGAAGATGATGAAGATAAATTTAACTTGATAGTTTTCTCTGGATTGAAATGGAGAAGCCATTTGTGGAAAGATCTATTGATTTGTTGAAGTTGATAGGATCACTCTAAATCATGATTAAAGAAAAAAAACAAATCATTTAATAGGATGAAGATGATATAGATACATTCGAGTATGACAAGGCCATATTTCATATATATATATATATATATATATATAAACAAATAGGCACCTTATCATCGCCCCTCTTTTCTTCTTTATACCGCTAGAGCCGCAACTGTAAATTTGAGCAAGCAGAACCTACAGAAATGAACTCATTATTCCGAACATGAGTTTCTTTGTCAAAGTTAATGGAGAAATTGGGGCAACATGTTGCACTTTTTGTAAGTAATCTAAATTCAATCATTTGCCATAGATTGCCACTCTCACATGTAGATGTTTTGCTCCTGCACACATTTTTCTTCTTTTTTATAACTTAGTCAAATGTATGACTAGTAAAATATGAAGTATGTATGCACACATATATACAATAGTTGACACGATGGTACATATGAATCAGTGTGTGTGTGTGTGTGTGTGTCTTTGTGGATGTGTATTTGAGTCATTGATGGGTAGAGTAAGTAAATGATATATTACACTAGAGAAATCTAAGAGAAAAAAAGTAAAAAAAAAGTGAATCATTTTACCCATTGAGATTTAGGCTAAGATTCATGCTTCCAACGGAACAATGACTAGATAAAGTTCCAAAATAGTCTCTAGAGAGGGAAAGCCTGCTTTACAATTGATGTAAGTTTGGACTGTGGTCATTCCCATGAGCCATTCATTTCCAGACTCGCCACATATTATGCAGATCAGACTTTGTATCTCTGTGATAATGTGCTCTGTAATGTTGTTACCTACTTGTCAACCATAATTTGGCCAGATATCAGAGACCCATTTAAGATCACCCACATATGAAACAACTCTTCTTTTCGAATAACCATTAACGATGCACTTAAGCACCATAAATTTCTGGTCAACATCTACTTTTGAATGATTCCTAAAAGAGAATAGAGGAAATATTATTAATCTAACCATTTCCATTTTCTCACTCACTCCTCTTACTATGCTCTCTATCCTTGCCACACACTCTTCTGCAATCACAATGTTTCTTTTCTTCCTCTCCATTGCCTTTAAAACCCTCACCACATCTTTTTTCTTTGTCAGTGTTTATAATGGTGAGCTTAAGTCCTTCCTAAATGTTTCAAATTAATTGAAAGAAAGAAAAGGAGGAGGAGAAGAGTTGGCTATAGTGAGAGGTTTTATGGCTTCTTTCAGGTATGAATTTTTGAGAACTAGAGTGATATTTGTAGGGGCAACCAGGGCGGTGGATGTACGTGTGGAACAAATATCCATGGATACAGCTTGTTCAACATTATTTTTCACTAGGTTGGATGCCACACACTCTTATATTATTCCCAAAGCCTAGTTTTTAAAATTTTTAAAATTTAATAGCCGGCATTCACAATGCCGGTCTTTGATTTTTAAAATTCAATAGCATGGCAATGACCTTCATTCACAATGATGCAAATTTCCACACTGTTACCAAACATATTAGTTTGGTAATATTTTATAAACTAGCATTATATTTTGGATTTTTTATTTAAAACATATTATTTCCTTACAAAACTCGATGAGAAAATGACAAACAAAAGCAAAATAATAGTTGAAATGACAATAGGCTGCGTGGTATTGAATTTTTCCACACCTGTAGGTTCATATAGGTGTCCACCAAAGCAAGAAAACCTAAAAGAAACCAAAGAAAAAAATTGAGAAAAAAAATGCAATACACATGAAAGAACACAAGGTAGCTCACCTTTGTATTCCATTCCCCACTTGAGTTTTACAATGACCATCTTCCTAGTCAAGTTGTAAAGAAAAGGTTTAAAAAATTAACCCATCTTAAATCTTCATTCAAATTATTGATATTTTAGTTTGTGTGTGCATGCAATACTTTGATATTTTTAAATAAATTCATTATAATTTGATTATTATATATTTTCTAATAGATACATCTCCAATATAAATTGTGATCATACATGAAACAACAATGTACAGAAAATTAAAAAAAAAGATAAAAATAATAAAAAAACAATGTAAAAAAATGAATGTTCATATAATATTTTAACTTAATAAAGATAAAATTTACCCCAATTTCATGCATCATACACAATATTTACCCTAAGGTATATATCATGAAGTATGAGATATATTACTAGGGCATGCACTGGTATGAGAATAAGTAATCTTGTCCATGAATAGAAAATTTTATTATTTTTACTACTTTGTGAATTATTAGATGTAACAATATAACCTTCATGAATTTTAGGGATAAAACTGTCAAGATATTAAACTCACAAATCTCAGACCTATGCAAGAGTCTTGTGTGCCAGGCATTACCTTTATGCCTTATTTTTTTTTACTTTTCGTATACAATAATTAACCCTAAATTTTAAAAGAATGCTCATTTTTTTTTCTTGCATCTATACACCTTTGTGTGTGTGTGTGTGTGTGTGTTTTTATCTTTTTATTTATTTATTTATTTATCATGATTATTGTATTTTTGTTTTTTATTTATTTGAGCACTTAACTTGTAGGATGCCCTAAACCATACCATACACATTATATTGTGTATACTTGTATACATACATACATACATACATACATATATATATATATATATATATATATCATGATTATTAAGTATTTACTTTAGTTTTTTTTATTTACTTGGGAGCATTTGACATGTGGGGTACCACAAGGCACAAACTTATAAAATAATACTCTTTTTTTATTATTTTTCTTAGATGTATACACTTCAACACACACACACACACACACACACACATGCCTAAGATTGTATATTCAAAAGTCCATTTTTTAATTTTAATAAATTTTTTCTATTTTTTTCTTTTTTCTCCCCTCTCTCTCTCTCGTAACATTCATGGAAACCCTAAACCAAAACATAATGTTCATAAGAAACTTCAAAAAAGCTAAGGTCTTTTAGATCCTACAAAAAATTAACAGCGGTGTTTTTAACATCCATCATATTAGAATTTCAATTAGAAAATATGATGCCATACCTTACAAGTACGGACAATAACTCTGTCACATCCTCGGTCCTACTGGAAAATCCACAAGAGTTCAAGTTAAAGCATGATCCCTCTAGGCCTCTCCTCCGATGAAGCTTCAATTCTATCTTCACAAAGATAGTCCAGTAGCACATATATTGATGCCATCCTTAGAGAATCTTGCAATCCACCTATTGAAATAACTAATCCTGACATCACTGCCTTAATATAACAAAGAAATTTGAGTAGCTACACGAAACAAGAATAACATATGGTAGGCACCTGCAATGAAGCACGACCATTGTGAAAAAAAAGAAAAAAGGAAAAACAAGCAAGAGATGATGAAGATGGTGATACACATGCTCCATAGTATATCTACATTGTAGGGAACAATCTGCTATAGTTTATCACTGAAAGGTATGCACTTGACTAAGGTCTTCTTACTATGTATAATCCTTTGTAGAGTTCTTGCATCAACCTCATGTAATCTATCAATCATCTTCACAGCTTTCTTAACAATGCCAATCACCACATTGGTTGCCATGTCTTCATCAAAGAACGTCGCTGTCTCGAAGTCTTCCACATTTTCAGCTGCTAAATGTGATTTTGAAGAAGAAGATGATACATCATAAAGAATGGTAAGCACACACCTCGATACCTTCAATGCATGCTTCACGAATCCACTAAACAACATCTCCTCTATTATCAATAGAATAGTCATCCAGAGCTTCAAATTAACTAGCCATTACATTTTTCTTAATCAGATAATAGATGGATAAGTGCGAACTAGGAGCCAATCTTTCATGGGAAAATTTTTGAGACAAAGAGATGAGCCCTCTAATAGAACAACTTTGCTCCGACATCTCTGGTCTCGGTGTCACCCTGCACCTTAATCTCACAGAGCTTGAAGACAACCTTTCTCCATTTATGAGCCATTAACCCAAAATGGAAGAACTCCTATGGCTAAATCCAAGCCCATTCTAATAGTAGTGTTTTGATTAAAAAGTTGCTGTAGGTACTTTGAGTCACACCGACTGCATCACCATTTTCTACAGGAACCAGGTAAGCTCAAACAAAGTGTTTCAGAGCACTAATAGCTATGTTCTATGAAGTTTAAAGGGGAAGAAGATAAATGGAGCTATAATGATATAATGGGTCATGTTGGAAAGAAATTAACTTGCAAGGTGTAGGACCACTTGTATCTGAGGGTTGGGGTGCCTCAAGTTCTCAACGAAGGTATCAAGCAGACTTTGTGTTATCTTCTCAGATATTGGTAAATGACACAATGCAATACATTATATCAATTCGGAGACAGTGGAGAGCATCATCTCTCCCCCTTACATTGATAAAGACAAGCTTTCTCAATTGCACCAACTATGCCAACTACATCTTTTTGCTTATCTGCAAAAGAGAGTTTTTTTTTCAAATGGCATTGTTCATTGCTTTATTCCAATAAAAACTAAATATAGTTATAAATACTTTTATATATAATGGCATATGATTAAATTATTATACAAGTATTTATATATAATATTTGTGTTAAAAATATTTTTATAAATGTTACTTATATATAATTATATATATGTAAAACTTTTATAGATATTATATAGTATATATATCACATTTATATAAACATTATAAATATTATATATTTATATAAAAATAAATGTGTTATATAAATGTTTACAAAAATGTATAAACATTTTATATGTTATATAATTGTTATATAAAAAATTATATAAATGGATAGTTTTATGTAAATGTTGTATAGATATTTTTAAACATTAATACATATGTATAAATATGTATATATAACATTATATATTTCTATAAACATATCATTGTTTATATATAATGTACTACATGTGTGTGTGTGTGTGTTAAAGTATTGACATTTATATATAATGTCATGTGAATATATAAAAGTATAAATGTTTATATATAATGTTATCTGTTTATAATATTATTGGAGACAACAAATTTAGAACCCATAAACATTAAGTTTGTTTTATCTTAAGTTACAGAGGTAGAAAAATTAAGAATAATTTTTTTTTAAGTTACAAAAGCAGAAAACTATATGCAAATATTTAGTATTTGAAATCAATAAAACCCTAAAAATTTAAATATTAAAAGAACAAAGTTTACACAGACCATTTATTGTTTCATTAATGCTGTAGAGTCAAAATCATATAAGTGATATAAAAATAGAAGGAAAAAGAAGGAAGATTGGGGGAAAATTAAAGAAAAAATCAAACCTAAATATTCTGTAAAAACCAAACTCCACCAATGGTAATCAAATAGAGAGAGACAGAGATTTGTATATAGCATTCTGAAGAAGAAAAGTAATGATAATATTACCGGTAACAAGAAGAGAATGATTTTATAGGTTGCTCACATAGTTCCATTTTGATTCTTCTCTCTTCGTCATTCATTAAAAGAAAAAATCACATATTGCTAGGTAAAATTTCTTAGCTAAATATGCATTTTCAATCACTAAACGGGATATAGCGATGGATTAATGATGAAATCATTCATAGTCTAAAGTGCTTGTTGCTAAAATTTAGTGAGGGAAGGTGTCCCTAGCTAATAATTTAGCGACTAAAAAATCCTAGCAAACAAAATAATTTTTCTAGTTAAATTAGCACGCTAACTAAGAGTTTTCGCCACTAAACAAATATAACAACGGAAGTTTTTCCAATCTAAAGTGCTCGTCGCTAAATATTAGTGACTGAAATAGTCCTTAGCAAAATAATTTTAGCAACGAAAAAAATCACTTGCTAAAATAAAATATCCCAAGCTAAAATAGCTTGGGAATATTCCCTAGCTATTTTAATTTCAAACTATTTTCAGAATTTAATTTATTTTACAAATTTTAAATTAAATAATTTAATATATTTATATTAAATTGAATAAAAACAGAAACTATAAATGATAATTTATAATTAACAAAGAATAAAATCATTTAATAACTTATTTTAATACAATATTTTACAATTTAAAATAAAAAAAATAACAAAATTTTATTACATTTTATTCATCAATGTATCTATCGATAGTGCATTAAAGTATAATCTATCCATGCATTGACATTGCTTTCTCTCCCTCTGGTCCTCCGATCACTATTTTTCTGATGTGACAAAGCTGTCTGAGTCACGGCACATCATGTCTAGTGAAAAATCTCTTCACTTATATAACCTTTATATGGAGAACACTGTGGTACCATATCCATAAAAAATTTAAACCACTCAATCAAATCAAAATAAATAAAAAAAGTTTTGTTTTGATAAATATATAATATTGCAGTATATATGTACATATATACTAGCATTTTACTCATGCATATATTACAGTAGTATATGTACATAAAAACTGTAGTATTATGTGTACATATATACTGAGTACAAATATACTCAGTATATATGTACATAAAATACTGTAATATCTTATGTACATATATACTGAGTGTATAAGTATGTATATACCACATTTTTTGCTATTGCTGCTACTCCCACTACTGCTACCGCTCCTATAGTTGCAGCCACTACTGCTGCCACTACTGCCGCTGCTGCCACCACCACTGCTGCTGCTACCGCTATTGCCGATTCTGCCACTACCACCACTACCGTCACTGCCGCTACTGCCATTACTGTTGCCGCTAATAATAAAAGTGGGGCGGGCGATGATGCTTGAGTGATGAACTTCCATACTAACCACTCATTTTGAGATTGAGTGAGTTTTTGATGAGATGGCGAGCTGCTTCATCAAAATAGGACCCGATATTCTTCATGGACTAGAATTACACAACACTACATGAGCATCATTATCATCATCATCATCCTAAGCCCTAGTATAATTAGAACCAATCATTATTGAACCAAGAGCATGAAAACTTATTTACTCATACGTTCACTTTGTTCCATGTGATAATTGCATACAAACACAAATACTAAGATTTTTAAGACAAACCATTATCTGCTTGGCTGGCCTAGATGAGAAATATCTTCATTCCACATCTTTTGAATAATTTTAATATCCATGGCTTTTATTACCTACATTAGTAAGTAATGCACGATAATGACCAGACTAGCCCGAGCAATTATATATTCAAAAGTGTGTCTGTGTGTAAATGGGTGTGTATGTATGACAATATATAGATGTCTACAAATAAATATATGCACCCACTTATGTATATACTCGATATATACGTAGATATATACTTAGTATATATGTACATTTATACAAGGTTTATTTGTATGTATATACTACAGTATTATATGCACGTATAAATACTCACATAGACTTGGATGACACACACACTTGTACTTTAATGCAAATACACATGTCATCAAAGACAACAGAAGAAAATAATCTAAGACTTAAAAAATATGCATATAGGTCTCTCAGAAATGGTTTGCTTTTCTAGTCTTTTTCCTTTGGTACTTCACACAGATAGAGTACATTGTTTCACCTTCACATGGAGCATAACATACTACATTTACAAACCAATACCTGATACCAAGCAGTCACAGATCTCAACTATGATGATGGAGATGTGAACTATGATGATGCAGATATGCACAAAATAAGAGTGTTGAGAACAAACCTACATTTGCATGGAATTCATTCTTTTGGTTCATCACACAGCTTTAGAAGCTAAGGGGTTGTTCTTAGCACCATGGAGGACCAGCCAAGGCTTTTACATCCCTATAATAGGCTAAAACTCTACCCAAAAAATTTGGGGACACACAAACATATTCACAGATTTATAAAAATTGTTATAATAGACATGAACAAACACAAATTAAAGTTGATAGTCATACAGCTTCAACAAAAAATTAATTAAATAATTAATATTTTTATATTAAATTGAATAAAAATAGAAACTATAAATGATAATTTATAATTAAAAAAATTATTTAATAACTTATTCTAATATAATATTTTACATAGTTAAAACAAAAAAATAACGAAATTTTACTACATCTTATTTTTCAATGTGTCTACCAATAGTGCATAAAGTATAATCTATGCGTGCATTGACATTGCTTTCTCTCCCTCTGCTCATCCAATTACTATTTTTCTACTGCGACAAAGCTATCCGAGTCACGACACATCATGTCTAGTGAAAAATCCTTTCACTTATCCAAGCTTTGTATGGGGAACAATGTGGTACCATATTTGTAAGAAATTTAAACCACTCAATCAAATAAAAAAAATATTTTGATAAATATATAATACTGTAGTATATATGTACATATACTAGCATTTCACTCGTACATATATTATGGCAGTATATGTACATAAAAACTGCAGTATTATGTGTACATATATACTGAGTACAAATTAGGACCCGATATATACTAGCATTTCACTCGTACATATTTCCCTGCCAACCACTCGTTTTGTGATTAAGCAAGTTTTTGACGAGGTGGGAAGCTGCTTCTCCCAAAATAGGACCCGATATTCCTACTGGACCAGAATTACATGACACTACACGAGAATCATCATCATCATCATTCTAAGCCCTAGTACAATTAGAATAAATCATTGTAGAACTAAGAGCAAGAAAACTTTTTTACTCATACGTTTGCTTTGTACCATGTGATAATTACATATTAACACAATTACTAAGATTTTTAAGACCAACCTCTTTTTGCCTGGCTGGCCTGGACCAGAAATATCTTCATCCTACAGCTTTAGAGAAAATCTAAGATCCATGGCTTTTATTACCTACATCAATAAGTAATGCATGATGATGACCAGACCAGCTCAAGATTTTATATATTCAAAAGTGCGTTTGTGTGTAAATCGATGTGTATGTATGACAATATATACATGTCTGCAAATAAATATATGCACCCACTTTGTATATATTCGGTATATACGTACATATATACAATAGTATAAAAGTACATATATACCGAGTATATATGTATGTATATACTATAGTATAAAAGTACTTATATACCGAGTTTATACATACGTATATACTACAGTATATATGTATGTATATACTGAGTATATACAAACATATATACTCGGTATATATGTACTTATATACTCAATATATACATAGATATATACTCAGTATATATGTACATTTATACCAAGTATATATGTACGTATATACTTTAATATTATATGTACGTATATATACTCACATAACCTTGGATGACACGCACACTTTTACTTTAATGCAAATACACATACCATCAAAAACAATAGAAGAAAATAATCTAGGACTTAAAAAACACACATATAGGTCTCTCGGGGATGGTCAGCATTTCTAGTTCTTTTTCCTCTGGTACTCCACGTAGATAGAGAACGTTGTTACACCTACAAAATAGAGTATAACATACTACATTTACAACCCAATAACTGGTAACAAGTAGGTGCAGATCTAAACTATGACTATGCATATATGAATTGCAATGATGCAGATCTGAACTGCGATGACACATATCTAAACTACGACGATGCAAATATAAATTGCAACGACACAGATAGGAATTGTGACGATGCATATTTGAACTGTGATGACGTAAATCTACACAAAATAATAGTGTCAAGAGCAAACCTACTTTTGCATGGAAGTAATTTTTTTGGTTCATCATACATCTTCAGAAGCTATTGTGTTGTTCCCAGCACCATGGAGGACCATCCAAGGCTTTTACATACCAATAATAGACTAAAACTCTACCCAAAAAATTTGGGGATACACAACCATATTCATAGATATATAAAAATAGTTATTATAGACATGAACAAACATAAATTAAATTTGAAAGTCATACAGTCTCAACACATTCGTAATTGTCACTTGTGGCTCAACTTATGAGCATGAAGTTAGAAAATCATATGTTTGAGAAATTATTTGATCAGGTGATAGAACGGATGAAGTAAATTATTTTGGATAATAATTTGGTCACTAATAACTTTTAATGCAATAGCAAATGTCTTATATAGACTCATAGTTAGCAGGCTTGACGTGATAGATAACATTCCTAGTTCTAGCAAAGAAACCACATAAGAGAGGCTAGCATAAATGCACCAGCTAATTATGAGAATAATTTTGTTTTAAATGCTGATGAAAGAATGTTATGTTTTTGTTTTAACCATAAAACTTTAGTATCAGAATTATTTTTGAACTATTTTTGATTTTTGTTAATTTTAAAGAACAAGGAATCGAAGAAAATGGAGGAAGAAAATGAGACAGGCAAAAGTTTTTTAGGGTTAAATATGTCATGGTGAAGTTAATTTGTAATGTGTCTAAATAAATATTAATGCTTCATAGCTATTGATGATGAATCAAAGCCGAGAGAGAAGCAAAAACTTCCACTATAAGAAAAAGCCCAAATAGCTATGTAAATTCCCTAGCTAAATGGGGGGTTTCAATCGCTAAACAGGAAATGACGACGGGTTATCGAAAAAAGTTTTATCAAGCTAAAGTGCTCACCGCTCAAATTAATGAGGGAAAGAGTCGCTACCTAAAAAATTTTAGAAATGGAAAATTTCCTAGCTAAAATAAAGATTTTTCTAGTTAAATTAGCTAGAGAAAATTCCCTGGCTATTTTTATTTCAAAAATATTTTCAAAATTTTATTTTTTTTTCAAAAATTTTAATTGAATAATTTAATATTTTTATATTAAATTGAATAAAAACATAAACAATAAATGATAATTTATTATTTATCAAAAAATAAAATCATTTAATTAATTATTCTGATACAATATTTTACATAATTAAAACAAAAACATAACAAAATTGTATTACATTTTATTCATCAATGTATCTATCGACGGTGCATAAAGTATAATCTATCCATACATTATCATTACTTTCTCTCCCTTAGCTCCTCTGATCACCATCTTTCTACTATGACAAAATTGTCCGAGTCGCTGTGCATCATGTCTAGTAAAAAATTCCTTCACGTATACAAGCTTGGTATGGGAAACAATGTGGTGCCATATCTGTACGAAATTTAAACTAGTCAATAAAATCAAAATAAATAAATAAATTAAGTTATGTTTAGATAAATATATAATACTGTAGTTTATATGTACATATATACTACAGTGTATATGTACATATACTAGCATTTCACTAGTTACATATATTATTGTAGTATATGTACAAATAAACTATAGTATTATATGTACATATATACTTAGTACATATATACTCAGTATATATTTACATATAATACTGCAGTATTATATGTACATATATACTGAGTATATGTATGTATATATTGAGCATATACATACGTTATACCAAGTATATACATACGTATATATTGAGAATATATATATGTATATTCTTAGTATATACATACATATATACTCTAGTATATATGTACTTATATACGGTATATACATAGGTATATATGATATATATGTAGGTATATACGGTATATACGTAGGTATATACTTCTATTTTTTAATGCTTTTATGTATCAAAACATACCATATGAGACTCTATTTAGTTTTAGTGTCCCTTTATGAAGACAATCGCAGGACTCTCAAATCTTACTCTTCCTCCTACAGCTCTGCCCTACATATAAATGAAAGTGTGACTTTGATCATCACTTATTACACGTACGGCTATCACAGAATTTAGAGATGGGTTGCCAACCCTGATGTGATAAACTCAATGATAGGAAAGGGTCGTGGACTACTGAAGAAGATGAGTAACTCATCAACTTTATCCTCACCAATGGCTAGTGCTATTGGAGAGCCATCCTAAAGCTCGCCGGATCACCACGGTGTGGCAAGAGCTGCCACCTTCACTGGACTAATTATCTTCGCCCAAGCTTAAAAAGAGGACTTCTTACTGTCTCTGAAGAATAGCTGGTAATCAATCTTCATGCTCGTCTAGGCAACAAGTGAGCTTAATTTCTAATTTTTTTTGTTTCACACACACACAATCATATATCGACAACCCCATACTTTGATCATGATATGTAAACAGGATTTTATGCTTTACTTTAACATTTAAACTAGTGATAATTTAGTACTAAATTTTTTTATATGTGCCAACTAAATTCACAGAATGCCTAGGAATTCAATGAACTATTTTGTTTTGTTTTGTTTTGAACAGGATTAGGGATTTTGTAACTAGATTATGGTCAACCCATATATCAATAACCCTATCGGAGAAAAAATCAAATTCAGGGTGAAATTTTTTCTGGTGTACACATATGCTCGGTATATACGTACGTATATACTACAGTATATTCTTACTTATATACTTGGTATATACGTACTTATATATTGTACTATATACATACATATATACTCGGTATATATGTACTTATATATTGTAGTATATACATACATATATACTGTAGTATATACATATGTATATACTCAGTATATATGTACTTATATACTATAGTATATATGTACATATATACTACAGTATTATATGTATGTATATATAATCACATAGCCTCGGGTGACACACCCACACATGAGAAGAATTAGTAAAATAAATCACGAGAAAGATAAACATCTGCTTATCCCTAAATTGCCACAAGAAAGAATAATACCATCTACTTCTAAGAACAAATGAAAAAAAAAGTTTGATTTAAAACAAAACAATTTTCTTTTATTGCTTCACTTTCAGAAACATCCATATTATTTTACATGCTAGAATGTTCAATAAGAGACCACCATCTAATCATGTATAAAAACTAGTGGCTAAGTCAGAAGGAGCATATTCATATGCCTTTGAGAATTACTATGGAAACAACTATCCTCCACATTTTCAATCTTGGAAAAAATCTGGGTTTGACTGAGGTCTCCAAGCTGAGATAGATACTCAAGGGCCTATGCTACAACACATAGTTGTTCCCCACGTAGAATGCATCAATAAACAGCTTCAAAAAAAATATCACTGGTGGAGCTTGGAAATATATTTTAAGAAAATAACATGCACATACACATACTTATAGATGCTGGATGTGTGTGGATAGTTTTATGCATGCAAACATGCACACCTATATATAGATGTACCATGTTACAGTATACCTAATTTCATGGTGAAGAATGAAAAGTGCAGAAAAATATAGGTCATGTCTTTTTGTGATGTCGAGTGTCTTCATCCAAAAATAATAGATCTCAAGTTTAAAACTCAACAGATAATGCATCTCTAGATTTCAAGGATACTATCATCAAAATATTAATCTCTCAAACCTCATGGTTAGAGGGAGACTTTTGCACTGAGTAAGATCTTTATTAATGAATAAAAATTATGAACTCAACTAATACAAGTTTGAGAAAAATATTGCAATAATTATGATTTTGTTGATTATAAAAAGATCATTTCATGGTAAAATATATTTTACAAAGAAAACTTTTGTGGAGGGGCTAGCACAAAATTAGGAACTACAAAATTATTGAGAAAATGTTTATGTACTAATAAGAGTTGAAAAACATATTCTCAATTTTTAGAGATTAGAAACAGCACATTAAAGAAGCTTCTCTGCGGCAACAAACTATGATTATGAAAATGACTATACAATAAGAGGAAGAACTGCATCATTAGAATTACATGTCAAACATTCTCAGAGTGGCGGGTGCATGACAAGGAGAGAAAATCAATTTTATTTTACACACCTCAAGTGCTGATAACCTTGAATACAACCAATACAGAATAATGAAAATGTAAGCATTCTCCAAATTCCAAAAGTGAAATCAATGAAAAAGATTGACCGGCCTATCTTGAGCAGAATGTGTAGGCAGCTTGATGTGAATTTGAGAAACATGCAGGGTGAACAGTGAGCCTGCAAAAGTTGCAGAGTTCTTTATCACACAAACCACATCATTTTTCCTCACCTCAGATACCCTACTTGTTCACTCAAGCACATGATATGTACATGAGCATAACATTATTTTGGGATTAGAGCATTCTAAATCATTAACCCATTTTAATGCTGCAGGCACATGCTAGAAAATCATGAAAGTTGTTAATTACCTCCAGCCACACTGAAGTAGTTTTGCTTCCTGTGAAAAAGTACTGACTAATAAAAATGGTGTTCCCTGGTTGAACAGCCTGCAAAGAAAGAAACAATTTTCTCTGTAGTGAAAAGAAAAAATAAACACCAAATTAAATAGTGACACAAAAAATTCAAATTATTCAAATGAAGTGAAGATAGAAAATTAACAATACAAATTTGAAGGAAAATAAGGGATTTGATGGGTCTCCACTTCTAGTGAGTGCATTTATATTAATCAATATATAACAATAAGTTACAAGGAATTCTCTACCAAGCACATCCATTATGTTTATGATCATATTTTCATTTAATTCAAAGATCATCAATGCTATGTTTCATTATGATCTAGTCCACCCAGACCATTATAACTCATAAGTACCAACATTGGACATGCCATTAAAATTTATGGGCAACAACTTCGACGAAGCTTCTTGTTCATGATCAGGTGTTAAAATAAAAAATCCATCAGCCATGAGCGAAATTGATTTTCATTTCTATTAATAACCTACAATTTTGGACCCACCATGTCCAGCATAAACTAAAAATTAAAAAGAAAAACTTTAAACCCTTTTTGATTGTGATAACTACATCAACAATATGGCAATAGCCAAACCAATTAGATGCATGATAAGTAATTCAATTTGACAAAGAGGAAGTAATTTCATTTTGATAGTATGTTGTTCCCCTTATGATGATAGATATAAGTAATCATAGCTAAAAAAACATACAACATAGAACTTCTTAGTGCTCTTGATTGTGAAATTTAGGTTCTCCAATGTCTCTTGGTGATATTGTGCATCACCCCATGAAAAATCAAATCTCACCACTACAAATGAAACTCGGCAATGAAATCCAATCAGTTCTCATTGAAAAGAAAACCCACGAAAAAGGAATACTAAGTACTACTAGTCATTCTGACATAGAGGCATCTAGAAATGGTGTCGATGATTCGAGACTTGGGACATAACGTATCGACAATCTTTGTCATTGCACGAAAGATATTATACAACGCAATAAACAAAATCAAAAAATTGCAGCTCTTAACAAGCACATTAAAAGCAATAAAAAATAAGGTATGAAAAACTTACGAGCTTGGATTGCTCAAGAATGGATCCCATTCCTATGGATACCTCGAGAAAAATATGACTTGAGTTCATATTGACGTCGTAATTACCTATTTAAAAACCAAATACCTATTTTCCTACAAAAGATGTGAAACGGTGCCTTCAGAGTTTGTGAATGAACCAGTGGCAACCAGTAACCACCTGTCTATTTACAAACAACATCACGAAGAATGCCAAGAAGGTTGGCTGAACAAGTCCCACAAACCACAGATGAAAGTTGTCAACCACTAGACTAAAGAAGAGAGTAACCAATGGCATATTCCCACATGAAATGTCTAAATTATAATGTCTCATTTTATTTATAATTAATATAATATGAAATAATTATAAAAGCATAAAAATTGAATATTTTAGTCATTATAAATTTTAATCTTTGAAGTGTTCATTTAATAACCACACTTAGATATTTATTTTTTAAATCATCAAAATTTTTTTGATGTAATTAAAACTTCTATGTATTAATCTTTAAATATCAATTTATTATCTTTTAAATTTTATGAAAAATTTGAATTTTTTTTAATTCAAAATATTAAAATCTTTTAGTCATTATTTTTTAAAAGATTTCTATAATCATAAAAATATTTTATGATTATAGGAATAATATTAATATTTACTTACTTATTCATTAATTCATATATTTTTATTAATTTTTTTATTTTATCAAAGAATTGTTTATTTTAGCATTTTATTAGTAGAAATTTTATTAATGTTATTTTTTAATTAAAATATTTTCAAATTTATTATAATTAAATAATAAATTATATATTGTTTTTAATACAAATATTTAAATATCATAGTTACAAATATCAGAAAAATATTTTCTATACTTTTTTAATTAATCTTTAATCAAATAAATAATTATTTGTCTTATTTAATACAAATCTTTATTCATATTTATATAATTATGAAATTTTTTATAATATCCTATTTTTATAATTATACAAGGAGATTGTATCTTTCAAGGATCGCTCATCTATAGACAATGACATACCTTTAATATAAAAAATTACAAAAATTATTAAAATAAATAATGCTACCAAAATTAAATTATCATAAATTTGCGACAGAAATTATCAAAAGTCCAAATAGCTAGGGAAAAATCCCTAGCTTAATGCAGATAATTATATATAAAATTATGGAATTATCGCTTCCAATTATATTAAAAATTATAAAAAAATAAATTCAGATAATTATTTAGCAACAGATTTTATCTCTATATAATTAGATAGGGAAATTACGTCCCTAAATCCATCGCTAAATTCTCTGCTTTTCTTTGCATGGAATTTTCGAAAATATTAGTGATATATTTTGTCTAGATCTAAAAATATTGTTACTGAGTATTTATCAATTTAGAAAATATTCATAAAATAATTTTTTTGATAGTTGGTTTGGTGTCTACATAAAAAAAAAAAATATTTTAACATAATATTGATGTCAATAAAGATATATATATTAAAGTATTATAAAGAATGTGTTTTATATGTGGGATGTAAAGTAAATTTGTTACATCTATAAAATTTCATTAAGATTCAATGTTAAGTTGATATTTTCTTGTCATGGTTATAAATGAGCTGACAGGAAAACTATGAAAATAGATACATTGATATATGCTATATATAGATAATATTTTCATAATAAATGAAACTATTAAAAATTTAAATTGAAAATTAGATAGATAGCACATGTTTGAGAGTAAAAAATTTAAAAATAAAAGATTAAAAATAAAATAATTAATGTGTAACTTTAATTTAAATTGAAAAAATCAATTTCTAAAAATATAATTAATTTCGAAATATATGATTTATAATTCAAAAGAAAGATAATTTTTTTAAAATATTAACTAATAAACTAAAACAATTGACCAAAATAAAGTATAATAGAAAAATATATGTTAGACTACAAAAAGTAATACTATTAAAAAAATAATTAATTACTCAATTAATGATTCATAATGTTTACTTTTATAAGAAAAAATATACATAGGATGGTTGTTATAGATAAGTGTTTGATAAGATGAATGTGCAACTTATTAATCTCTTCTAAGAGATGCAAACTATAATAAAAAAAATCTACTTTGATAACTTATTAATCTCAACACTATATCCCTAATTTGAATAAAAAGAGTTGATCAATAAGATAAATTTCTTACTTACCAAATGAAGTTTTTCAGACACCTGCAAATTATTTTCCCTCTGTTGAATCTGAACACATCATGAGAAACAGTGTATAAGACTATGAAATTTGCTCGTAAAACTTCTAATTGCATCATAAAGGACTACTAGACCACATACATATCTTGTATGGAGCCGGTGGGATTCCTCTCGAGGCTGGAACACATTATATGGGTTGGTATCATTAATAGGTGGAGGAGGCTACAAAATCAACCACACCCCATGACATTAGCCACTTAGCAAAAACATTAGTAAAATGAAAATAATTCAAAACACAAATAAATAGCAAGTAGGCAATAGAATCTGTAAAAGAAACTCCCGTGATTCATTAACCACTGAAAATATTATTGATGAGTAATGTGAAAGAGAAATCAAAAGGGTCGTGTTGTGCTAGAGAGGCCGATTATAGTGTGGCATTTATGGTTAGTTATATGTTATTATACATATAGTATATATTGTTATAAATAATTATAAATAGTTAAACATATAGTTATATATAGATTATTCATACAAGTAATTATAAGTAATTATACATAAATGTATACAAAGTTATAAACAAATATATAGATTTACATATATGTATACATATGTGTATACATAGTTACAAATATAGTTATATTTAATTATATAGTGTTATATAGTTATACAAATATAGTTATACAAATATTTAATTATATAGTGCTCGTAATTATACATAATGCTAAACATTAATGTGTATGTTGTTATACATGTAATTATAAATATAATTACATATGGTTATACATATAGTTACACATATAGTTATATTTATAATTATGCAAGTAGGTATATAATTTTTCTTTTAATTTTATATATTTATACATATAGTTATGTATAGGCATAGATATAGTAAAAGTAAAATACATTATTATGCATTAATATATAAAAATGTATATTAAATATATGTTGTTAATTATATATTTAAATATAATTATGTATTAATATTTTATTGTTATACATATAGTAAGATACAATTATTTATAGTTATATGTTATTATACATATAGTATATGCAGTTATAAATTGTCATATATAGTTAAAAATACAATTATATATATATATATATATATATATATATATATATATATATATACATACAAGTAGTTATATGTAGTTATACATAAATGTATACAAAGTTATAAACAAATATATAGATTTATATATATGTATACGTATATGTATACATAGTTACAAATATAGTTATATTTAATTACATAAAGTTTTATATAGTAATAGAAATATTTATATTTAGTTATACACATATAGCTAAACATAATGTTGTATGTTGTTATACATGTAATTATAAATATAGTTACACGTTGTTATACATATAGTTACACATATAGTTATTCTTGTATTTATACATGTAGGTATATATATCTTTTCATAGAATTTTATATATTTATACATATAGTTATGTATAGGCATAGATATAACAAAAAACATTTTTATATAATAATATATAAAAATGTATATTAAATATATGTTGAAAATTATATATTTAAATATAGTTATGTATAAAGTTTTTATAGTTATACATATAGTAAGATACAATTATTTATAGTTTATACATATAGTACATGTAGTTATAAATAATTATATATAGTTAAACATATAGATAGATAGATAGATATATATATATATATATATATATATATTCATACAAGTAGTTATATGTAGTTATGCATAAATGTATACAAAGTTATGCACAAAATATATAGATTTACATGTATGTATACATAGTTACAAATATAGTTATATTAAAATATATAAAGTTTTATATAGTTATACAAATATTTATATATAGGTATAT
Organism: Sapria himalayana; assembly: GCA_029783825.1. Classification (NCBI taxonomy): domain Eukaryota; kingdom Viridiplantae; phylum Streptophyta; class Magnoliopsida; order Malpighiales; family Rafflesiaceae; genus Sapria; species Sapria himalayana. Next base: position 42,668 of record JAREIK010008834.1, read on the forward strand.
AAATATAGTTAAATATATATAGTTTTATATAGTTTTAAATATATAGAGTTTTATACATATAGTAAATATATAGATTTACATAATGTTGTTATACATATAGTTATACATATAATTATACATATAGTTATACTTATATTTATACATGCAGGTATACATATTTCTTTATATAATTTAATATATTTATACATATAGTTATGTAAAGGCATATATATAGTTAAATACATTTTTATATACTAATATATAAAATTATATATTAAATATATGTTGTTAATTATATATTTTTATATAGTTATGTATAATATTTTTATAGTTATACATACAGTAAAAGACAATTATTTATAGTTATATGTTCTTATACCTATAGTATATATAGTTATAAATAGACTTATATAGTTAAAAATATAGTTATATATATATATATATATTCATACAAGTAGTTATATGTAGTTATACCTAAATGTATACAATGTTATAAACAAATATATAGATTTACATATATGTATACATATTTACAAATATATCTATATTTAATTATATAGAGTTTTATATAATTATACAAATATTTATATATAGTTATACACATAGGTTAACATAATGTTGTATATTGTTATACATGAAATTATAAATATGGTTACATGTGATTATACATATAGTTACATATATAGTTATACTTATATTTATACATGCAGGTATATATATTTTTTCATAAAATTTAATATATTTATACATATAGTTATGTATAGGCATAGATATAGTTAAATACATTTTTATATACTAATATATATAATTGTATATTAAATATATTTTGTTAATTATATAATTAAATATAGTTATGTATAATGTTTTTATAGTTATACATATAGTAAAAGATAATTATTTATAGTTATATGTTCTTATACCCATATTATATTTAGTTATAAATGGAATTATATTGTTTAAAATATAGTTATACACACACACACACACACACACACACACACACACACACACACACACACATATATATATATATATATATATATATTCTTACAAGTAGTTATATGTAGTTATACATAAATGTAAACAAAGTTATAAACAAATATAAAAATTTACATATATGTATAGATAGTTACAAATATAGTTATATTTTGATATATAGAGTTTTATATTGGGATACAAATATTTATATATAGTTTACACATATAGTTAAACATAATGTAGTATGTTGTTATACATGTATTTATAAATATAATTACATGTGGTTATACATATAGTTCCATATATAGTTATACTTATATTGATACATGCAGGTATATATATATTTTATATAATTTAATATATTTATACATATAGTTATGTATAGGCATAAATATATTTAAATACATTTTTATATACTAATATATAAAATTGTATATTAAATATATTTTGTTAATTATATATTTAAATATAGTTATGTATAATGTCTTTATAGTTATACATATAGTAAAAGACAATTATTTATAGGTATATGCTCTTATACCTATATTATATTTAGTTATAAATAGATTTATATAGTTAAAAATATAGATAGATAGATATATATATATATATATATATATATATTTATTTATTTATTTATATTCATATAAGTAGTTATGTATAGTTATACATAAATGTATACAAAATTAATTATAGATTTCTAGCTTCTTATTCCTTTTTCATATGCTCTCATAAAATGTTTTGGTATATGTGAAGATGCATTATCTCATTCTGATGTTGTAAAGATGATGTGGGACTATATAAAAAAATAATCTACAAGTATGCCAACATTCATTGTCTTTACCTCCCCTTGATGATAATCTATGGTGCTATTCTTCAATTTCAATTAATCATAAAATTTTCTTGTTTTTAAAAATGATCCATCATATAAAAAAAGATGCGATGATAAGTTGAAAGAGCTACTTCACTGTAAATCTTTCACTGGATTTGTAATCTCAAAGCTCTTATTTCCTCACCTCATGAAGAAGGAATAATGAGCAACTTTCGGGCACATGATTTTTATATGTGTAGCTAAACAAGAAGAGATATATTTGGTGGCATTGTTGTTCTTTATTCTAGTTTTGTTCTTTGCTTGGCTGCTAACCTAACCATGAATCTTTGCAATACATCTGTTGTGCAAACATGGCAACTATTTTGGAAGTTTATGACTTCAAGTGTCACATGTCATACAGGTTTTGGTATTTGATTTTGTTTTCAATTTTGTTTTTAATTTTGATTTTGATTTTGATTTTGATTTTGATTTTTCTTTTGAAATATTTTTGTTGGGAAATGAAAGTTATGTATCTGTGTTGATGCAGTTTGAGCCTTAAAATCGATGCAGTTTGAGCATGCACCGAGAAGAGGAGAGCCAGAAGTGACCAGAAGAAAGCCAGATTACTTCCTTTAGTGCGAGCCAACACAAATTGGTGCAACCAAAATATCTATCAGCCAAAATATAACTCACACACTAAATCATTTTTATTATTTTATTTTTAATTTTTTAGCACCATCTTTATTTTGTACACGGGCATAGTACACTATTTGCATTCTTGCCCACACTTCCTCACAAAAAATGCCACACTACATGCATATAACTACCCACAACCTTTCCACACACACATCCACTCTGACACTATCACATGGCACATGCCATACTGCTACAAGATGTGGCACCCTATTATTGCATGGCAGACTACAATGGAGGTCAGCTAACTTTTATTAGTTGTTCATATTTGCTCTAGATAAAGACATTCAAATGGTGAAAATACTTGCTTTTATGCAACATAAATGAAATCTCATCAATATGAGCTATGGCGAGCCCACTTTACTTCTAGAATATGGTCATTTTATTGATCTTGTTAATGAAGTTTAAGTTATTGCTATTAACAATTGATTCTCATGTTGTTCCATATTCTATGTTTCTAAGCCTATTTTTGTTTTCCCTGAATTATGAGTTGGTGGTGAGCAAGCACCATTATGTGTTTTTTAGTAGTACTAGCAATAGTTGTCCAACTTTGAGCACCATTGGTGCCCCTGGTGGTACCACATCATGTATTTGTTAACTATTAGCTCTGATTTTTTTTTCAACAAGTTTAATTTAGCAAGATAATAGGGACTCCTTGCAACCTATGATTACTCAAGAGCAAGCAATGAAGCTATATGATATAAACTTTGGTATTAAGGCAGATGGTAATAAGCTAGATGGTAATAGCCATTAACATATGTGGGTTGCCTTAATACAATGAGAATTATATATTCACATTGTACATTATATGTTCTATTAATTTATATATTAAGATTTTTTAGATGTTAATGAGCCAAAAGAAAGAGAGGAACATATATTATAATATTACATTTCATGTGTGCATACACATGTAATAGTCCAAATGCTTGCATTGTGTGTGTCATAGACTACCAAGGCAAGGAATTCCTAGAGTTAGTAGTGCCTAAGGCATATTCCTATTCACAAAGCTTTATTTTTAAAAATTTTATAGTTTAATATGATATAAACATATTCAATGTGAATACTAGATCATGAGTTTTTAGATATATGTTTTTAGAAATGCGAGTTAAAGGCATGTATATCAAGCTGTGAATGCTAGATAATTAATAAATGTGCATTTCTAACATTTCATAGGCGCCTAATGCCATTCCTTCCTTGAAATATGATTTTATGACATTTGATATTTTGGAATCTATGGTTTATTGTGATCTCGTTGGCAATGAATATGACGTTATGGCTAGGGACATCAGGGTTGGTGATTTGAATCTGTTGTTTTCGTAGTATATATGAACATATATACTATAGTATTATATATAAGGTATAAGTTGTATTACATAATTTTACCATATTTTATCAAAATAATCTTTTTTTTATTTTATTTATTTTATTTGATTTATTGGTTTAAATTTCATACGGATATGATACCATAATGTTCCCCATATAAAGCTTGCAAAAGTGAAGGGACATTAGAAAATGGTTAAAGTTACATCCGAATATCTCACTTTCTCTGGTGGTGGATCCCAATTCAAAAATGGAGCTCTGACTACATAGCTTCCTCAACTAGGTCGTTCTTTCCCTATTTGCAGAAACTAGAAATTAGAATTTTTACTAGGCATGACATATTGACGACTAGGATTGCTTTATATCTTGAGAAAGATGGTGAGTAGAGGAGCTAAGGGAGAGAAAGCAACATCAATTTTATAGACAAATTAAACTTTATGCACTATCGTTAGATACATTGATGAAGAAGAAGGTGTATAAAATATTGTTATTTTTTTTCTTTTAACTAGTAACAAATTGTATCATAATAATATATTAACTACTTTTATTTTTTGTTAATTATAAATATTGGTTTATATTTATGTTTTTATTCAATTTAATATAAAAATTAAAAATATGTAATCACTTTTTGTAAAAAAATAAAATTGTGAATAATTTTTGAAATGAAAATAGCTAGGGATTTTTTCCTATCTAATTTAGCTTGACACTTTTCTGTAACTTACAATTACAATCAAAATTAGCAAGAAAAAAATATAATTAGCTAGGGAATTTCTGACGTTAAAAATTTGGTAAGGAATTTAGTTTTCACATTAATAATTTGTGACATGCACTTTAGGTTAGGATAATTTCTCTCATAAATCCATCATTATTATATTTTAGTGATGGAATAAGCCCAAATATTTAGGGAAATTGTTATAACTATTTGGGCTTTTTTGTAGTGAGATAGATAGCTATATAGACTGAGTGATAGATGGATAAACATATAGATAGATAAATATATAAAGATACTGATAGATATAAAGAAAAACAATTAGATAGA
>JAREIK010008835.1:0-25643 GCA_029783825.1 Sapria himalayana
AATTTATTTTTATGAATATTCGTGATTTTCAGAGGTTATTACCTCTGAAAATATAATAATTAAAATTTTTCTAAAATATGAATGAAATTACTAGTTATAATAATCTTAATATTATATTTGATGGAAATTTAATATAAAAATTTAATTAATATATATTATTAAATTGATCGAAAAATAAATTAATAAACTATTATTAATAAGATAGATATTAATTAAAATATATTTGGTTAACCCAAAATAATTTCAAAATCAAAGTAAATTATATTACTAAATAAAATTTTAAATTTTTGAAATTTTGTTTATTTTAAAAGCTTATTTTTTTTCAAAAAAAATAATATATTTAAATTATATGTCTCACACATTATTTTTACATTTTGTATTTAATATTTCTATAAAAATAAACCTAAAAATACTAAAATGAATATTTAAATTATAATGAATACAAATAAAAAAAATTATTATTTATTATTTAGGTTATATTGGTTTAATGGTTTAAGTATTTGGGAGGTTTTTAGGTTAAGGAGTCTAGATATTTAAATGATTAGGCATTTAGTGGTTTATAAGTTTTATTTAAATAATAAAATAATAAAAAAAATTATTTTTGTGATTTTTTATCATTTTTGAAGGTTATCACCTTTGAAAATATAATAATTTTAATATTTTTTTTCAAATGTAAATATAATATATAGTTATAATAATCATAATATTTATAAGACATTTAAATTCAATATAAGTAATTTAATGATAGTTATTATAATAATTATCAAAAATAAATTAATAAACTATTATTAAATCGATTGATAACAATTAAATTATAAATGCAAAACCTATAATGATTCAAAGTCAAAGTAAATATATTACTAAATGATAATTTTTTATTTTTAAATATTTACTTCTTTTTATAAGCTTATATTTATTTTTTGATTAAAAATAAATTATTAAAATTATATTTGTCTTACTCTTTATTTATTTTGCAATTAAAATTTCTATAAAAAATAAACTAATAAATAATTAAAATGAATATTTAAAATTATACTTAATACAAATTAAAATGAGATTTATGATTTATTATATATGGCATACCGGTTTAATGGATTGTTAATTTAGGGGTTTTGTCATTTACGAGTTTAGCAATTTATGTTTTTAGACATTTAGTGGTTTATCGTTTTAATTTATATAATAAAAATAATTTTTTTTTGATTTTATCTGATTTTCAAAGTTATAACCTTTAAAAATAAAATAATTTTAAAAATTTTTTGAAATGTGAATACCATCTATAATTATATTAATCATACTAATTATATATCATATAAATTCAATATAAACAATTTTAATGATAGATAGTATAATAATGATGAAAAATTAAATTAATAAACTTTTATTAATATTATATATCATAGTATACTAAATAATAATATTTAATCTTTAAATTTGTCCTTCTTTTTATAAGGTTATATTTTTTTCGATTAAAAATAAATTATTAAAATAATATTTGTCTCACTCAAAATTTTTTTTGTAATTAAATTTTCTAAATAATTAAATGATAAATAATTAAAATGAATATTTAAAATTATAATAAATAGAAATAAAAATGAGATTTATTATTTATTAAGTAGTATATAGCTGTTAAAAGGTTTATATATTTAGAAATTTCGAGGTCTATGAGCTTACTGATTTAAGTAAGTAAGCATTTAATGATCTATAGGTTTTATTTTAAAAATGAAAAAACAAAAAAGTTATTTCTATTATTTTTTCTCATTTTTTAAGGTTATAACCTTTGAAAATATAATGATTTTTAAATTTCTTTTCAAAAGTGAATACAATATATATTTATAATAATCATAATAATTATATATCATATAAATTCAATATAAACAATTTTATTGATATATATTCTAATACTTATCAAAAAATAAATTAAAAAATTATTATGAATATGATTGATATAACTTAAAATATAATATCAAAACCTAAAATGATTGAAAAGAAAAGCAAAATAAATCACTAAATATTAATTATTTGTTTATAAATTTTTATGATTTTTATAAACTTATCTATTTTTTAATGAAAAATATTTTTAATAAATTATATTTTTAACTCATAATTTATAATATAATTAATATATATATATATATATAACTAAACTATCAAAATTAATTTTTTAAATTATAATGAAAACAAATAAAAATGAGATTTATTAATTATTATTGAGGGTATGCCGGTTTAAAAAATTATTTATATAGGGGTATCGTGATTTTGTAGTTTAGTGATTTAAGTGCTTAGACATTTATCTATTTTTTTTTTGATGAAAAATAATTTATATAAATTATATTTGTTTAACTTAATTTTTTTATTGTAATTAATATTTATATAAAAATATACAAATAAATAATTAAAATGAATATTTAAAATTATAATGAAAAAAATGATTTTTATTATTTATTATTTAGGGTATACTGGTTTAATTAAATTAGATCTATCTAACTTATAATTTATTTTGTAATTAATATTTTTATAAAAATAAACTGATAAATAATTAAAATAAAAATTTAAAATTAAACTAAAAAAAGATTAAAATGAAATTTATGATTTATAATTAATGTAAACTAGTTTAAATGTTTAAGTATTTAGAGGTTTTGTCATTTTGGAGTTTAGCAATTTATGTTTTTAGGCATTTAGTGGTTTATAGATTTTATTTAAACATTAAAATAACAAAAAAAAATTTGTAATTTTTTCTCATTTTCATTGGTCATAACCTTTGAAAATATAATAATATTTAACATTTTTTGAAATGTGAATATAATATTTAGTTATAATAATATTATTAATTATATATCATATAAATTCAATATAAACAATTTTATTGCTAGATATTATAATAATGATCAAAAATTAAATTAATAAACTATTAATAATAAGATAGATATTAATTAAAAAAATAATTACAAAACCCAAATTGATTCAAATTTAAAGTAAAATATATTACTTAATAATAATTTTTAATTTTTAAATTTTTACTTATTATATAAGCTTAAATACTTTTATTGATTAAAAAAAATTATTTAAATTATATTTCTCGCACTCATAATTTATTTTGTAATAAATATTTCTATAGTAATAAACTAATAAATAATTAAAATAAATATTTAAAATTATAATAAATAGAAATAAAAATTAGATTTATTAATTATTAAGTAGTATATAGCGGTTTAATGGTTTATGTATTTAGGCATTACGTGGTTTAGGAGTTTAATGATTTAACAGTGTATGCATTTAGTGGTTATAGGTTTTATTTAAAAAATAAATAAACAAAAAATTTATTTTATTTTTTTTTTGATATTTTCAAATGTTATAACCTTTGAAAATATAATAATTTTTAAATTTTTTTCAAAAGTGATTTGAATATTTAGTTATAATAATCAATATATTTATATTTCATATAAATTGAATATAAATAATTTTATAGATAAATATTCTAATAATGATCAAAAAATAAATAAATAATCTATTATTAATAGGATAGATATCAATTAAAATATAATTTCAAAATCTAAAATGATTCAGAAGCTAAGCAAAATATATTACTATATAATAAATTTTTATTTTGAAATTTTTTCTTCTTTTTATAAGTTTATCCATATTTTTTGATGAAAAATAATTTATATAAATTATATTGGTCTAACTCATAATTTATATTGTAATTAATATTTAATAAAAATAAACGAATAAATAATTAAAATGAATATTTTAAATAATAATGAAAAAAATAATATTGAGATTTATTAGATATTATTTAGTGTATACCAGTTTAAAAGGATTATCTATTTAGGGTTTTCGAGATTTCAGATTATATTGACTTAAGTGTTTAGGCATTTATTAGTTTATAGGATTTATTTAAACAATGAAATAACAAAAAAATTATTTTTGATATTTTCTCACATTTTCAAAGGTTATAACATTTGAAAATATAATAATTTTAAATTTTTTTAAAAATGTGAATACAATATTTTGTAAAAAAAATCATTATAATTATATATAATATAAACTAAATATAACAATTTTATTGATAGATATGATATCAATTATCAAAAATAAATTAATATGCTATTATTAATATGATAGATATAAATTAAAATATAATTGCCAAACCTAAAATTATTCAAAATAAAGTAAAATTTATTACCAAATAATTATTTTTTTTAGTTTTTGCTTCTTTTTATAAGCTTATATTTTTTGTTTGATGAAAAATAAATAAATTAAATTATATTTAAGGTTTACGAGTTTAAAGTTTTAAGTGTTTAGGGGCTTTTGTGTTTAGGAGTTTATAGATTTAAGTGTTTAGGCATTTAGTGGTCTATAAGTTTTATTTAAACAATGATATAACAAAAAATTTATTTTTATTTTTTTTTTCTAATTTTTTAAGGTTATAACCTTTGAAAATATAAAAATTTTTAATTTTTTTCAAATGGAAAAATAATATTTAGTTATAATAATCTTAATAAATATAAGTCATTTAAATTCAATATAAATAATCACATTGCTAGATATTATAATAATGATCAATAAATAAATTAATAAACTATTATTAATAAGATAGATATTATTTAAAATAAAATTGCAAAATCTAAATTTATTTAAAATCAAAGTATATATTACTAAATAATGATTTTATTTAATATTTTGCTTTATTTATAAGTTTATATTTTTGTTATTAAAAATAAATTATTTAAATTATATTTGTATTCCTCATAAATTATTTTGTAATTTATTATTCTCTAAAAATAAATTAATAAATAAATAAAATAAATATTTAAAATTATAATGAATACAAATAAAATTGAGATTAATTAATTATTATTCAGGATATACAGGTTTAATGGTTTAAGTATCTAGGTATTTTGGGGTTTAGTCATTTAAGTGTTTATGCCTTAAGTGATTTTATCTAATTTTTGAAGGTTATAACCTTCGAAAATATAATAATTTTTAATTTTTTTTAAAATGTGAATATAATATTTAGTTATAATAATCTTGATAATTATATATAATGTAAAATCAATATAAATAATTTTATTAATAGATATTATAATAATGATCTTTAAATAAATTAATAAATTATTATTAATTAGAATGATATAAATTAAAATATAATTGCAAAATATAAAATTATTTAAAATTAAATTAAAATAAATTACTAAATAATAATATTTTGTTTTAAAATTTTTGACTCTTTTTTTGATCTTATATTTTTTTGATGAAAAATAAATTATTTATATTATATCCGTCTCACTAATAATTTATTTTGTAATTAATATTTTTATAAAAATAAACTGATAAATAATTAAAATGAATATTTAAAATTATAATGAATACTAATAAAAATGAAATTTATTATTTATTATTTAGAGTATACTAATTTAAAGGCTTATGCATTTATGGGCTTCGGGGTTTAAGAGTTTAGTCATTAAGAATTTAGGTATTTTGTGTTTTATAGATTTTATTTAAAAAATCTAATAACAAAAAATTTATTTTTTTATTTTTTATTATTTTCAAAAGTTATAACCTTTGAAACTTAATAATTTTTAAATTTTTTTAAAATGTGAAAATATTATTTTGTTATAATAATCTAAAAAATTTATATTATGTAAATTCAATATAAATAATTTTTTTATAGATATTATGATGATGATAATAAAATAAATTAATAAACTATTATTAATAAGATAGATATTAAATAAAATTTATTTGCAAAACCTAAAATGATTCAAAATCAAAGTAACATATATTAATAAGATAGATATTAAATAAAACTATTATTAATAAGATAAAATATGCAGGTTTATAAAATTATATATTTAGGTGTTTTGGGATTTAAGAATTTAGTGATTTAAGTATTTAGGCATTTAGTAGTTTATAGGTTTTATTTAAAAAATAAAATAATAGAAAATTTTTTTTATTATTTGTTCTCATTTTTGAACTATATATCCTTTGAAACTATAACAATTTTTAAATTTTTTTTAAATGTGAATACTACATTTACTTATGATAATCTTAATAATTATATATCATGTAAATTTAATATATACAATTATATTGATATATATTATAATAATGATCATACAATAGATAAATAAACAATTATTAATAATATAAATATTGTTTAAAATATATTTACAAAACCTAAAATGATTCAATTTCAAAGTGAAATATTTTACTAAATATTAATTTTAAATTTTAAATTTTTGTATCCATTTATAAGATTATATATTATTTAATGAAAAATAAATTATTAATTTATATTTGTCTAACTATTAATTTATTTTTTAATTTATATTTCTATAAAAATAAACTAATAAATAATTAAAATTTATATATATAATTATAATGAATACTAATAAAAATAAGATTTATTATTTATTATTTAGGGTATACCTATTGAATGGTTTAAGTTTATTATGGTTTTGGGGTTAATGAGTTTTTTGATTAATATGTTTACACAATTAGGTGTTTATAGGTTTTATTTAATCAATGAAATATAAAAAAATTTATTTTTATGAATTTTCATGATTTTCAAAGTTTATGACATTTGAAAAAATAATAATTTTTTAATAGTTCTAAAATATGAATACAATACTTAGTTATAATAATCATAATAATTATATTTGATGTAAATTCAATATAAAAAATTTTATTAATATATATTATTTTGAAGATCAAAAAATAAATTAATAAACTATTATTAATAAGATAGATATTAATTAAAATATATCTGCATAACCCAAAAAAATTCAAAATAAAAGTAAATTATATTACTAAATAAAATTTTAAATTTTTGAAATTTTGTTTATTTTTATAAGCTTATATTTTTTTTCATAAATAATAATTTATTTAAATTATATATGTCTCACTCATTATTTATTTTGTAATTAATATTTCTATAAAAATAAACTAAAAAATAAATAAAATGAATATTTAAAAATAATAATGAATACAAAAAAAATTAGATTTATTATTTATTATTTAGGTTATAAAGGTTTAATGGTTTAAGTATTTAGAGGGTTTTGGGGTTTAGGTGTCTAGAGATTTAAATGTTTCGGCATTTAGTTGTTTATATGTTTTTTTCAAATGTAAATATAATATTTAGTTATAATAATATTAATAATTATAAAACATTTAAATTCAATATAAGTAATTTTATTGCTAGATATTATAAAATTGATCAAATAATAAATTAATAAACTATTCTTAATAAGATTGATAGCAATTAAAATATAATTGCACAACCTATATATAATGATTCAAAATCAAAGTAAAATATATTACTAAATAATAATTTTTTGTTTTTAAATTTTTACTTCTTTTTATACGCTTTTATTTTTTTGATTAAAAATAAATTATTAAAATTATAGTTGTCTCGCTCATTATTTATTTTGTAATTAATATTTCTATAAAAAATAAACTAATAAATAATTAAAATGAATATTTAAAATTATAATGAATACAAATTAAAATGAGATTTATTATTTATTATATGTGGTATCCTGGTTTAATTATTTAGGAGTTTTGTCGTTTAGGAGCTCATCAATTTATATTTTTACTTATTTAGTGGTTTATAGGTTTTATTTATATAATAAAAATAAAAAATGTTTTTATAGATTTTTTCTGATTTTCAAAGGTTATAACATTTAAAAATAAAATAATTTTTAAAATTTATTGAAATGTGAATACTATATATAATTATATTAATCTTACTAATTATATATCATATAAATTCAATATAATCAATTTTAATGATATATATTATAATAATGATCAAAAATTAAATTAATAAACTATATTTAATAATATAAATATTAATTAAAATATATTTACATAACACAAAATGATTTAGAATCAAATCAAAATATATTACTAAATAATAATATTTAATTTTAAAATTTTTTCTTCTTTTTATTAGCATATATTTTTTTTTGATCAAAAATAAAATATTTAAGTAATATTTGTCTCACTCGAAATTTATTTTGTAATTAATTTTTCTAAAAAATTAAACTATAAATAATTAAAATGAATATTTAAAATTATAAGAAATAGAAATAATTATTAGATTTATTATTTATTAAGTAGTATATAGATGTTAAAATCTTTATGTATTTAGGGGTTTCGGGGTTTATGAGCTTACATATTTAAGTATGTAAGTATTTAATGGTCTATTGGTTTTATTTAAAAAATAAAATAACTAAAAATTTATTTTTATTATTTTTTCTCATTTCTTAAGATTATAACCTTTGAAAATATAATAATTTTTAATTTTTTTTTCAAAAGTGAATACAATATTTATTTATAATAATCATAATAATTATATATCATATAAATTCAAAATAAACAATTGTATTGATAGATATTCTAATAATTATCAAAAAATAAATTAAAAATCTTTTATGAATAAGATTGATATTACTTAAAATATAATATCAAAACCTAAAATGATTCAAAATCAAAGCAAAATATATTACTAAATAATAATTATTTGTTTTTAAATTTTTATTCTTTTTATAAGCTTATCAATTTTTTGATGAAAAATAATTTTTATAAATTATATTTTTAACTCATAATTTATTTTATAATTAATACATATATAAAAATAAAAAACTAAACAATCAAAATGAATTTTTTAAATTATAATGAAAACAAATAAAAATGAAATTTATTAATTATTATTTAGGGTATATCAATTTAAAGGATTATCTATATAGGGGAATTGAGATTTTGTAGTTTAGTAATTTTAATGCTTAGTCATTTAGAGGTGTATAGGTTTTATTTAAACAATAGAATAACAAAGAAAACATAATTTTTTTTATTTTTTAACATTTTCAAAGGTTATAACCTTAGAAAATATAATAATTTTAAAATTTTTTTCAAAAGTAAATAAAATATTTAGTTATAATAATCATTATATTTATATATCATATAAATTCAATATAAACATTTTTATCATTAGATATTCTAATAATGATGAAAACATAACATAATAATCTATTATTAATAAGATAGATATCAATTAAAATATATTTACAAAACCTAAAATGATTCAGAAGCAAAGCAAAATATATTACTAGACAATAATTTTTTGTTTTGAAATTTTTTTTTCTTTTAAAAGGTTTATCAATAATTTTTTGACAAAAATAATTTATATATATTATATTTGTCTAACTCAATTTATTTTGTAATTAATATTTATAAATAAATAAACAAATAAATAATTAAAATGAATATTTAAAATTTTAATGAAAAAAAAATGAGATTTATTATTTATTATTTAGGGTTACCGGTTTAATTTAAATTATATCTATCTCACTAATAATATATTTTGTTATTTATATTTCTATAATATAAATTGATAAATAATTAAAATAAAAATTTAAAATTATACAGAATAAAAATTAAAATGAGAATTATGATTTATTATTAATGTATACCAGTTTAATTATTTAAGTATTTAGAGGTTTTGTCGTTAGGAGTTTAGCTATTTATTTTTTAGGCTTTTAGTGGTTTATAGGTTTTATTTAAAAAAATAAAATAACAAAAAAAATTTTATAATTTTTTATCAATTTCATAGTTTATAACATTTAAAAATATAATAATATTTAAAATTTTATAAAATTTTAATACAATATTTTGTTATAATAATATTAATAATTATATATCATATAAATTTAATATAAATAATTTTCTTTATAGATATGATAATAATGATCAAAAATTAAATTTATAAACTATTAATATTAATATAGATATTAATTAAAAAATATTTACAAAACCCAAATTGATTCAAAATTAAAGTAACTTATATAACATAATAATAATTTTTAATTTTTAAATTTATACTTCTTTTATCACCATATATTTTTATTAGATAAATAATATATTATTTAAATTATATTTGTCCCACTCATAATTTATTTTGTAATAAATATTTCTAAATAAATACACTAATAAATAATTAAAATGAATATTTAAAAATATAATAAATAGTAATAAAAAATAAATTTATTAATTATTAAGAATTATTTAGCGGTTTAATGGTTTATGTATTTAGGCATTATGGGGTTTAGGAGTTTACTAATTTAACTTTATATGCATTTAGTAGGGCTGCTCACGGGACTAGGAGATTCGCGACCTGGCCCGAAGTCTTGTCCTGAAAGAATCGGGATTGAGAAAAATTCGTTCACTTTGATTTTTCCCGTCCAATTCTATCAAATATTTTTTATTTTGGGATGGTTCGGAATTTTAAGCAATATCCATCCCAAGAATCATCCCGCCCTAAAAAACCGATACTAGAACCAGGAATATATATATAACATGAAGATGCCACCAATTCCGCTACTGTTCATCTAATTCTGAAGCACCTATTGATGTTCCGACGAGTTCCACGCCACCTCATGTCATTCCAGCCGTGTTTAGTTAGATCCAGCCCTTGTCCGTCGCACTTCTTGTTGCCTCCACCGTGTCCCAGATGCCACCAGCCTTTTGGTTTGTTTTTTTGATGACAATTGAGTGATTAATTATTATTATTATGTGTCTCAGTCATTTTTGTTGAGTATTGGTTTTGGTGTTGTGGTTGGGCCGAATGAGTGGGGTGAATGTGTTACAGTCAGTTTTGTAAAGCTTGCTTGTATGAAATATTTATATGTATTTATGCTTAACATATCATAATAATTAATGGCAATGCAGATGGCACAATCCATCGGTAAACGAAAAATACAATAAATTGAAGATGATCACATCTCAAATGATCAAAGTACTAGTAAATCTAATTATCATTTTTCACGAACCCTTCTATTGTTACGGCAGGTTCTTCAATTCCAATTGTAAAAGAAAGTCAAGGTATATCTGAACCTCAAGCTCATAAAAAGTATAAGTCTGCTGTTTGGGAAACTTATGAGATATTAGTTGATTCAGAGGGAAATGAAACTAGTAGGGCCGCTTGTATATGGTGCAGGAAAGAATACTTGGCAAAAAGTGATCAAGGTACTTCGGGTTAATGGAAATACTTGAGAAAGACTTGTAGGAAATTTCAACACAAAAAAGAATTAATAGAAGCTCACAAAGGTAAAGACAAGTCACAATCTTTGTTGAGTTTCACTAAATGTACTAGTTCAGAGGATAACAAATTAACTTGTTGGTAATTTGATCAACAACTAGTTAGAGAGGCTTTGGTGAAAATGATCATAAAAGAGGAATTGCCTTTTTGTTTTGTTGAGAGGGATGAGTTTAAGGAGTTTTGTGAAGTTAATGTGCCTCAATTTAAAATTCCATTTTGTCACTCTACACTGAGTGATTGTTTTTCTTTGTTTGTGAAGGAAAAAAAGAAATTATTAGATAGCATATCATCTCATTGTTGTAGAGTTTCATTGACTACCGACACTGGACTAGCATTCAAAATTTATCTTATATATGTTTGACTGTTCATTTCATTGATTCTCAATGGAATATGCATAAAAGGCTTTTGAACTTTTTTGTAATTAAAAGTTATTCTAGAGTTAATTTTAGAAATGCTATTGAGTTTTGCATGAATGAATGGGGTTTGAGAAAGTTGATGTTCATTACTATTGATAATTCATCAAATAATGATGTTGCAGTTGAACAATTGAAAAAAAGTCTTGTGAAGAAAAGTATTGTACCTTTGAGAGGCGAGCATTTTCATATGAGATGTTGTGCTCATATCCTAAACTTAATTGTCAGATATGGCAGTGTAGTAGTTGAGGGTGCTATTCAAAAAATTAGAGGTGTGGTGTAATATGTGAGGAGCAGTCCTAAAAGATTAGATATGTTTAAGATATGTGTTGAAGAAACAAACTTGACATTTGGAATAACATTGCTATTAGATTGTCCTACAAGATGGAATTCAACTTATTTGATGCTACAATCTGATATAAAATATCAAAAAGAATTTGATAAGTTGGAGTACAAGGACAAAAGGTTTTTTAAAGAGTTTGGATCAAAATGTTCCAACTGAGAGAGACTGAACGAACGCCAAAATTTTGGCTCATTTCTTGAAAACTTTTTATGAGGTAACTTGTAAATTTTCTGGCTCATAATATTCTACCTCTAATGTGTATTTTCCTTAGATTATTCGAAGTTTGAAAAAAATTGAGCTTTGTGAAAATAGTAGAGACACAATGGTTTATGAAATTGGTATGAAAATGAGGCTTAGATTCAACAAATATTGGGGTTCTCTTCAGTCATCAAATATTATGTTTTTGGTAGCAGTAGTGTTTGATCCTTGATATAAGTTTAAATATCTCAAGGATAAGTACACTTAGCATTATGGAGAGGAATTTGCTAAAATTTTGGTGAAAAAGGTTATAAATGCTTTAAATGAGATGATGGATGATTATAAAGATTTAAATGAAGAATCAAAAGAAGATGATTTCTCTTCTATTGTGTTGAAGAAAATTATGATTTATTTGATGGTAGTTATACTTATGTTGATAATTTTTTTTTGTTGAATTGGAGAAAGAACAAGAAGTTTCAGCTTTGGAAGAGTTGGATAGGTACTTGAAGGACAAACTTGAAAAAAATAGAATTGATTTTGATCTTCTAAACTGGTGGAAGGTAAATGAGGTTAGGTATCCTTCTTTGGCAAATGTAGCAAGGGATGTATTTGCTATCCAAGCATCTACTATGGCCTACGAATCTACATTTAGCAATGGGGGGAGAACTTTAGATAAATTTAGGAGTTCTTTAACACCTATTACAGCTGAAGTTCTAATATGTCTACAAAATTGGTTGAGAAGCTCAAACAAACCAATCGAAATTGAAGAATTAGTTAAAGACCTTAATGATAATGAATCAGGTTAGTATACAAATCTTGTAAATTTTAATTTCACTTTTACTTATTTTATTCATTCAATTTAATAAAAATATGGTTCAATTACAATGTTCAGAGAGGTCACAAGATCCAGATATTCTTCCAACTATAGTTAGCCAACTAAATTTGGAATGTGTGTGTTAAATTTTATAAGTTAATATTTTGTTTTTTTATTACTCTTTCATCTTAGAAATTTATGCCAACATGATTAACACGTTTTCATCTTTGGTTGTCCTTCTACAGTTGAGGAAGAAAAGGGAGGAGTTGTAGAAGAGATAATTAATTGGGTTTGGATTTTCGTTGTTGTTCCGGGACGGACCTTTGAAATGATTATTATCATGGTTGTTATTAGTTGTATTTTTTTTGTTATATTAAGCTGCCTAATTTTAGCAATAACTTAAGTAGTAATTGATGCTACCAATGTTTGTGGTCATCTTTAGCTATTCCTTAATATTTTAAGTAATTGTTTAAAAAATGTAGTATTGCTATTATGGTTAACTTTCACTCGGCTGAATAAAGCCAACTTGTGAAAAAACAAAGAACCAAATTAAGCACACAACTTGGTCCCATTAAATTTAACATTTCTATCCTTTTTTGCACATCAAAGCTTTTGACAAGGTAATGGAACTCGTTTGTGGTATTCAGCCTATTTGACAAAACAAAATTGGCCCAATTTGAGTTCTAAAGATACATAAATAAGGAATGATAAATGGTACAACAAAAGGTTTCGACATGAACTAACTTGGCCAGTTTGAAGAAAATAAATTGAAAAAAATGTCTGAACTCTATTCCGTCTAGGAACCATTTCCTCCTCCCCAAAATCCCCGATCTCCGTCCCGTCCAATCCAGATTTTTCAACCTATGGGATGGGTGTGGATCTTCAAAAAAAAAATCTCCATACTGTGAGAAGGGACTGGAGATTTGTAATCCCCATCGCGTCCCGTCCCATAAGCACCCCTAGCATTTAGTTGTTAATAGGTTTTATTTAAAAAATAAAATAACAAAAAATTTATTTTTATTATTTTTTGATATTTTCAATGGTTATAACCTTGGAAAATATAATAATTTTAAAATTTTTTCAAATGTGAATACAATATTTAGTTATACTAATCATTATATTTATATATTATATAAATTCAATATAAATAATTTTATTGATAAATATTCTAATAATAATCAAAAAATAAATTAATAATTTATTAATAATAAGATAGATATTAATTAAAATATAATTACAAAACATAAAATGATTCAGAATCAAAGAAAATATATTACTATATATTAATTTTTTGTTTTTGAATTTTTTCTTATTTTAATAAGTTTATCTATATTTTTTTAATGAAAAATAATTTATATAAATTATATTTGTCTAACTCATAATTAAATTATAATTAATATTTATATATATATAAACAAATAAATAATTCTAATGAATATTTAAAATTATAATGAAAAAAAATGAGATTTATTATTTATTATTTATTATTTAGGGATACCTGTTTAATTTAAATTAGATCTGTCTCACTAATAATTTATTTTGTAATTAATATTTCTTTAAAAATAAACTGATAAATAATTAAAATAAAACTTTAAAATTATACTCAATAAATATTAAAATGAGATTTAAGATTTATTATTAATGTATACCAGTTTAATAGTTTTACTATTTAGAGGTTTTGTCGTTAGGAGTTTAGCGATTTATGTGATACAATATTTAGTTATAATAATATTAATAATTATATATTATATAAATTCAATATAAACAATTTTATTAATAGATATTAAAATAATGATCAAAAATTAAATTAATAAACTATTAATAAAAAGATAGATATTAATTAAAAAATATATATATAACCCAAATTGATTCAAAATTAAAGTAAAATATATTACTAGATAATAATTTTTAATTTTTAAATTTCTACTTCTTTTATAAGCATATAAATTACTTAAACTAATACTTTAATTTTTTTACAGGATAATTAAAAAATATTTTACTAGATAATAATTAAAGTAAAATAAAATGATAGATAATGTATTACTAGATATTAAAAAAAAAAAATTTTTAAAAATAAATTTATTAAATTATATTTGTCGCACACATACTTTATTTTAAATAAATATTTCTATAAAAATCAACTAATAAATAATTAAAATGAATATTTAAAATTATAATAAATAGAAATAAAAATTAGATTTATTAATTATTAAGTAGTATATAACAGTTTAATGGTTTATGTATTTAGGCATTACGGGGTTTAGGAGTATACTGATTTAACTATGTATGCATTTAGTGGTCTATAGGTTTTATTTAAGAAAAACAATAACAAAAAATTATTTTTATTATTTTTTGATATTTTCAAAGGTTATAACCTTTGAAAATATAATAATTTTTAAATTTTTTTGAAAAGTAAATAAATATTTTTTTATAATAATCATAATAATTATATATCATATAAATTCAATATAAACAAATTTATTGATAGATATTCTAATAATTATCAAAAAATAAATTAAAAATATATTATGAAAAAGATTGATATTACTTAAAATATAATATCAAAACCTAAAATGATTCAAAAGCAAAGCAAAATATATTACTTAATAAAAATTATTTGTTTATGAATTTATTATATACTCATAATTTATTTATAATTATATATATATATATATATATATATATAACTAAAGAATCAAAAAACATTTTTTTAAATTATAATAATTATTAAATTTATATATCATATAAATTCAATATAAACATTTTTATTGATAAATATTCTAATAATGATCAAAAAATAAATTAATAATTTATTATTAATAAGATATATATCATTTAAATTATAATTACAAATATAAAAATGATTCAGAAGCTAAGCAAAAATATTTAGTTATAATAATCTTAATTATTATAAGACATTTTAATTCAATATAAGTAATTTTATTGATAGATATTATAATAATGATCAAAAAATAAATTAATAAACTATTATTAATAAGATTGATAAAAATTAAAATATAAATGCAAAACCTATAATGTTACAAAATCAAAGTAAAATATATTACTAAATGATAATTTTTTGTTTTTAAATTTTTACTTCTTTTTATAAGCTTATATTTATTTTTTGATTAAAAATAAATTATTAAAATTATATTTGTCTCACTCTTTATTTTTTTGCAATTAATATTTCTATAAAAAATAAACTAATAAATTATTTAAATGAATATTTAAAATTATTATGAATACAAATTAAAATGAAATTTATGATTTATTATATATAGTATACCGGTTTAATGGATTGTTAATTTAAGGGTTTTCTCATTTAGGAGTTTAGCAATTTATGTTTTTAGGGATTTAGTGTTTTATAGTTTGTATTTATATAATAAAAATAAAATTATTTTTTTTGATTTTATCTGATTTTCAAAGGTTATAACCTTTAAAAATAAAATAATTTTTAAAATTTATATAATAGAAAAATTAATGACAAAATAAATTTCGAGTAAGTCAAATATTAATTAAATAATTTATTTTTAATCAAAAAAAATTTAATCTTATAAAAAGAAGGACAAATTTAAAAATTAAATATTATTATTTAGTAATATATTTTGATTTGATTTTAAATCATTTTGTGTTATGTAAATATATTTTAATTAATATTTATATTATTAATAATAGTTTATTAAATTAATTTTTGATCATTATTATAATATCTATCATTAAAATTGTTTATATTGAATTTATATGATATATAATTATACATAGTATTGACATTTCAAAAAATTTTAAAAATTATTTTATTTTTAAAAGTTATAACAATTGAAAATCAAAAAAAATCAAAAAAACAATTTTTTATTTTTATTATATAAATAAAACCTATAAACCACTAAATACCTAAAAACTTAAATTGATAAACTCCTAAACGACATAACTTCTAAATAATCAAACCATTAAACCGATATACCACATATAATAAATCTTAAATCTCATTTTAATTTGTATTCATTATAATTTTAAATATTAATTTTAATTATTGGTTAGTTTATTTTTTATAAAAATATTAATTACAAAATAAATAATGAGTGAGACAACTATAATTTTATTAATTTATTTTTAATCAAAAAAAATATATAATCATATAAAAAAAAGTACAAATTTAAAAACAAAAAATTATTATTTAGTAATATATTTTACTTTGATTTTGAATCGTTATATATAGGTTTTGCAATTATATTATAATTGATATCAATCTTATTAAGAATAGTTTATTAATTTATTATTTGATCAATTTTATAATATCTAACAATAAAATTACTTATATTGAATTTAAATGTATAATTATTAAGATTATTATAACTAAAATTATATTTAAATTTGAAAAAAATTTAAAAATTATTATATTTTCAAAGGTTATAAACTTCAAAAATGATAAAAATTCACAAAAATAATTTTTTTATTATTTTATTATTTAAATAAAACTTACAAACCACTAAATTCCTAAACATTTAAATCTCTAGACTCCTAAACCCCAAAACCCCCTAAATATTTAAACCATTAAACCTGAATAATAAATAATTTATCTCAATTTTATTTGTATTCATTATAATTTTAAATATTCATATTAATTATTTTTTAGTTTATTTTTATAGAAATAATTATTACAAAATAAAATAATGCGTGAGACATATATAATTTAAATAAATTATTTTTTATGAAAAAAAATATAAGCTTATAAAAATAAACAAAATTTCAAAAATTTAAAATTTAATTTAGTAATATAATTTACTTTGATTTTAAATTATTTTGGCTTCTGCAAATATATTTTAATTAATATCTATCTTATTAATAATAGTTTATTAATTTATTTTTTGATCATCAAAATAATATATTTTAATAAAATTTTTTATATTGAATTTACATCAAATATAATTATTTAGATTATTATAACTAAGTATTGTATTCTTATTTTAGAACTATTAAAAAATTATTATTTTTTCAAAGGTTATAACCTTTGAAAATCACGAAAATTCATAAAAATAATTTTTTTATTATTTCTTTGATTAAATAAAACCTATAAACATAAACAATTATAGAAATTATTAGTGATACAAATATAATTTAAATAATTTATTTTTCATCAAAAAAATATATATTCTTATAAAATGAGGCAAAATTTGTAATATAAAAAAGTATTATTTATTAATATATCTTATTTTGATTTTGAATCATTTTAGATTCTACAATTCTATTTTAATTTATATCATTCTTATTAATACTAGTATATTAATTTATTTATTGATCATTATTATAATATCTTTTAATAAAATTATTTATATTTAGTTTACATTATATATAATTATTAAGATTATTATAACAAAATATTATATTCACCTTTAAAAAAATTTAAAAATTATTATATTTTCAAAGGTTACAACCTTCAAAAATTAAAAAAAATTTAAAAAATTAAATTTTTTGTTTTTAAATTCTTTAGATAATAACGATAAATCACTAAAGGTCTTAACACTCAAATCACTAAACTTGTAAACCCAAAACACCTAAATACTTAAACCATTAAACCGATATATCCTTAATAATAAATAATAAATCTAAATTTTTTTTGTATTCATTATAATTTTAAATAATTATTTTAATTATTTATTAGTTTATAATTATAGAATTATCAATTACAAAATAAATTATGAGTAAGACAAATTAATTTAAATAATTTATTTATAATAACAAAAATATAAAGTTATAAAAAAGCAAAACATAAATAAAACTTATAAACCATTAAAAACCTAAACACATAAATCTCTAAACTCCTAAACCTCGAAGCCCCTAAATACTTAAACCTTTAAACTCGTAAACCTTAAATATAATTTAAATAATTTATTAAAATATTAATTCAAAATAAATTATGAGTGACACAAATATAATTTAAATAATTTATTTTTTATCAAAAAAAATATAATCTCAGAAAATGAGGCAAAAACTAAAAAACCAAAATTATTATTTAGTAATAAATTTACTTTGATTTTTAATCATTTTAGTTTTTGTAATTAAATTTTAATTTATATCTATAAGATTAATAATAGTTTATTAATTTATTTTTTGATAATTGATATAATTTCTATCAATAAAATTGTTTATATTTTGTTTATATTATATATTGTTATAATAATTATTATTACTAAATATTGTATTCACATTTTTAAAAAATTTTAAAATTATTATTTTTTCAATGGTCTTATTCTTTGAAAATTTGAAAAAATATCAAAAATAATTTATTTTTATTTCATTGTTTAAATAAAACCTATAAACCACTAAATGCCTCAATACTTAAATTAATAACTTCTAAATCTCGAAAACCCTAAATATATAATTTTTTTAATCTGATATATCCTAAATAATAAACAATAAATCTCATTTTTATTTTTTTCATTATAATTTTAAATATTCATTTTTAATTATTTATTCGTTTATTTTTATATAAATATTAATTACAAAAAAAATTATGAGTAAGACAATTATAATTTATATAAATAATTATTTCATCAAAAAAAATATAGATAAACTTATTAAAAGAAAAAAAATTAAAAACAAAAAATTATTATATAATAATAAAATTTGCTTTCTTTCTGAATCATTAATGGTTTTGTAATTATATTTTAATTGATATCTATCTTATTAATAATAGATTATTAATTTATTTTTTGAACATTATTAGAATAATTATCAATAAGATTATTTATATTCAATTTATATGATATTTAAATAGAATGATTATTATAACTAAATATTAAATTCACTTTTGAAAAAAAATTTAAAATTATTAAATTTTCAGAGATTATAATCTCTGAAAATGTGAAAAAATAAAAAATTATTTTTTTTGATATTTCATTGTTTAAATAAAACCTATAAAGCAATAAATGCCTAAACACTTAATTCAATAATTCCGAAATCTCTAAAACCATAAATAATAAATAATAATCCTTTTAAACTAGTAACCCTAAATAAAATATAATAAATATCAATATTATTTTTTTCATTAAAATTTTAAATATTCATTTTAATTATTTATTTATTTATTTTTATATAAATATTAAGTACAAAATAAATTATGAGATACACAAATATAATTTATATAAATTATTTTTCATCGAAAAATATAGATAAACTTATAAAAAGAATAAAAAATTTAAAAACTAAAATTTATTATATAGTAATATATTTTTCTCTCCTTCTGAATCATTTTAGATTTTGTAATTATATTATAATTGATATCTATCATATTAATAATATAATATTAATTTATTTTTTGATGATTATTAGAATTTTTATCAATAAAATTGTTTATATTGAATTTATATGATATATAAATATACTGATTATTATAACTAAATATTTAATTCACTTTTGAAAAAAATTTAAAAATTATTATATTTTCAAAGGTTATAACATTTGGAAATATGAAAAAATAATAAAAATAAATTTTATATTATTTTATTTTTAAAATAAAACCTATAAACCACTAAATGCATACACTGTTATATCAGTAAACTCCTAAACCCCGTAATGCCTAAATACATATACCATTAAACCGCTATATACTACTTAATAATTAATAAATTGAATTTTTATTTCAATTTATTATTATTTTAAATATTCATTTTAATTATTTATTAGTTTATTTTTATAGTAATTTTTATTACAAAATAAATTATGAGTGAGACACATAAAATTTTAAAAAGTTATTTTTAATCAATATATATATATATATATATATGCTTTTAAAAGAAGTATAAAATAAGTATTATTAAAAATTAAATATTATTATCAACTAATATATTTTACTTTAATTTTGAATCAATTTGGGTTTTGTAAATATTTTTTAATTATTATCTATCTTATTATAAATAGTTTATTAATTTAATTTTTGATCATTATTATAATATCTATCAATAAAATTATTTATATTTATATTATATGATATATAATTATTAAAATTATTATAACTAAATGTAGTATTAAAATTTCAAAAAATTTTAAATATTATTAAATTTTCTAAGGTTATAACATTTGAAAATAACAAAAAATTACAATTTTTTTTGTTATTTTATTATTTAACTATAACCTATAAATCACTAAATGCCTAAAAACATAAATCACTAAACTTCTAAATGACAAAACCTCAAAATACTTAAACCATTAAACTGGTATACATTAATAATAAATCATAAATCTCATTTTAATTTTTATTCAATATAATTTTAAATTTTAATTTTAATTATTTATCAGTTTATTTTTATAGAAATAATAATTACAAAACAAATTATTAATGAGACAGGTATAACTTAAATTAAACCAGTATACCCTAAATAATAAATAATAAATCTCATTTTTTATTCATTATAATTTTTAATATTCATTTTAATTATTAATTTTTTATTTTTATATAAATATTAATTAAAAAATAAATTATGAGTTAGACAAATATATTTTATGTAAATTATTTTTAATCAAAAAAATATAGATAAACTTTTTAAAATAAAAAAAAATATCAAAACAAAAAATTATTATATAGTAATATATTTTGCTTTACTTATGAATTGTTATATGTTTTGTAATTATATTTTAATTAATATATATCTTATTAATAATAGATTAGTAATTTATTTTTTGGTCATTATTATAATATTTATAACTAAAATTGTTTATGTTGAAATATGATATATAAATATATTGATTATAATAACTAAATATTGAATTAACTTTTGAAAAAATTTTAAAAATTATTATATTTTCAAATGTTATAACCTTTGAAAATATAAAAAAATAATAAAAATAAATGTTATGTTATTTTATTTTTTAAACAAAACCTATAAACTACTAAATGCATACACAATTAAATCAGTAACACCTAAACCCCATAATACCTAAATACATAAAACATTAAACTTCTATCTAATACAGAGAATCATTAAGGTGCATAGGATTTAGTGGGCTGGCCTATATTAGTCAGCTTTTTAGTCTCTTGTAAGTTGTGTGCCTAAATAATAAATTAAGTGTGTATTTTCCAAAAAAAAAACAAACCATAAACCCTAAACTTTAAATCCTAAACCTTAAACCATATACTATAACCCTAATCCATAAACCCTAAATCTCATGTTTTGCACTTTTATAATCAAATGACTCAAGGGGTGAGTTATGGATTTAGTCTCTTTCTTGATTTAGATTATTGTAGCATTAGCAATGGTCATGATTATATATTTTGTCTCTAGAACACAAAATCATATCGATGAGAATATGCCATAACTTGTCTTTCTATTGTACATATTGTTATGGCACGAAGAATGATCATGAATACATATTTAATCACTATAATACTAGGTCATAGTATTGGATATGACCATAGCTTGTGCATTTTATCTTTATATTGCAAAGTCACTGCACTAGGAATTATTGTAACTTTGGACATTCCTCAAGAGAAAAAGTCATGACCCTAGAAATAGTTAAAGCTCGAGTACATAGATTTATAACTTTCTATAGCTGAAATTTTTGGGATTGAAAATATCACTATGGCTTTTTCCTTTGATTAGTGACCTCAAGTGTCAATATGCAATACAAATATTTTGAACAATGATTAAAACCTTTTATACATTTGAATATTATTCATTTACACCATTTTAGGTATTGTGAGCTTGTATACATAACTCATTTAATATAAAAAGAAAGAAATGATACTTTTCATATTCATGAGTATATAAAAGGGGGCTTAGATGCCGATAAAATTAATTTTTTGATTCTTGATTGAAAGAGAGCCCATACTTCTTGCCCTGCTCAAATAGCCCTGGGGCTAGTTTGTTCTAATAGGCTACAAGGTGGTTATTATTTTAGAGGTGAACTATGTTTTAAAAAAATTGCTTTGAGTGTGTGCATGAGAGATATTTTAAAATAAATTACAATAATCAATATAAATAGCATCCTCGACAACTAGCTATTTCAACACATAGGGGCACAACTTTGGTTTAGTGTGTTAGCGTAAATGAGTCAAATTATCATTGTTAGCCCAGTGATTCAACATCAAATATGATGAGACATAATAGAGATAAAGTAAAAGCTCCTATTATTTTGGTTAGAGCTTTAGCAATCATTCTAGAGTTGAGAGAGGAACAAAATAAATTATTTTAATTATTCAGTATTATTTTAATTTTTATTTTAATTATTTATCAGTTTATTTTTATAGAAATATTAATTTCAAAATAAATTATTAGTGAGACAGATCTAATTTAAATTAAACTGGTATATCCAAAATAATAAAGAATAAATCTCATTTTTTTTTCATTTTAATTTTAAATATTCAAATTTAATTATTTATTTGTATATTTTTATATAAATATTAATTACAAAATAAATTATGAGTTACACAAATATAATTTATATAAATTATTTTTCATCAAAATAATATAGATAAACTTTTAAAAAAAGTTCAAAACAAAAAATTATTATATAGTAATATATTTTGCTTTGCTTCTGAATCATTTTAGGTTCTGTAAATATATTTTAATTGATATCTATCTTATTAATAATAGATTATTAATTTATTTTTTGATCATTATTAAAATATTTATCAATAAAATAGTTTATATTGAATTTATATAATATATAAATATAATGATTAATATAACTAAATATTGAATCATTTTGTTAATTCATTTTTTAAATAAAACCTATAGATAAATAAATGCTTACTTACTTAAATCAGTAAGCTCATAAATCCCGAAACACCTAAATATATAAACCTTTTAACAGTTATATACTACTTAATAAATAATAAATCTTATTTTTATTTCTATTTATTATAATTTTAAATATTCATTTTAATTATTTATAGTTTAACTTTTTAGAAATATTAATTACAAAATAAATTTCTAGTGAGACAGATATTATTTAAATAATTTATTTTAAGAAAAAAAAATATAAGCTAATAATAAAAAGGAAAATTTTAAAAATTAAATATTATTATTTAGTAATATATTTTAATTTGATTTTGAATCATTTTGTGTTATGTAAATATATTTTAATTAATATTTATATCATTAATAATAGTTTATTAATTAAATTTTTGATCATTATTCTAATATCTATCATTAAAATTATTTATATTGAATTTATATGATATATAATTAGTAAGATAAATATAATTATACATGGTATTCACATTTCAAAAAATTTTAAAAATTATATTATTTTCAAAGGTTATAACCTTTGAAAATCAGAAAAAATCAAAAATAGAATTTTAAATTTTTATTATATAAATAAAACCTATAAACCACTAAATGCATAAAAACATAAATTGCTAAACTCCTAAACGACAAAACTCCTCAATAATCAAACCATTAAACCGGCATACCATATGTAATTAATCATAAATCTCATTTTAATTTGTATTCATTATAATTTTAAATATTTATTTTAATTATTAAATAGTTTATTTTTTATAGAAATATAAATAACAAAATAAATAATGAGTGAGACAAATATAATTTTAATAATTTAATTTTAATCAAAAAAAAATTAAGCTTATATAAACACGTAAAAATTTAAAGACAAAAAATTATTATTTAGTAATATATTTTACTTTGATTTTGAATCATTATATATAGGTTTTGCAATTATATTTTAATTGCTATCAATCTTATTAATAATAGTTTATTAATTTATTATTTGATCATTTTTATAAAATATAACAATAAAATTACTTATATTCAATTAAAATGTCTTATAATTATTAAGTTATTATAACTAAATATTATATTTACATGTGAATAAAATTTAAAAATTATTATATTTTGAAAGGTTATAACCTTCAAAAATGATAAAAAATCACAAAAATAATTTTTTATTATTTTATTATTTAAATAAAACTTATAAATCACTAAATGCCTAAACATTTAAATCTATAGACTCCTAAACCCCAAAACCCCCTAAATACTTAAACCATTATACTTATAAAACCAAAATAATAAATAATAAATCTCATTTTTATTTCTATTCATTATAATTTTAAATATTCATTTTAATTAGTTTTTAGTTTATTTTTATAGAAATATTAATTACAAAATAAATAATGAATGAGACAGATATAATGTAAATAAATTATTTTTTATGAAAAAAAATAAGCTTATAAAATAAGCAAAATTTTAAAAATTTAAAATTCTATTTAGTAATATAATTTACTTTGATTTTTAATTATTTTGGGTTCTGTAAATATATTTTTATTTAATATCTATCTTATTAATAATAGTTTATTAATTTATTTTTTGATCATTTTTATAATATATATTAATACATTTTTTTATATTGAATCTACAACAAATATAATTATTAAGATTATAATAAATATGTCCTGTATTCATATTTTAGAACTATTAAAAAATTATTATATTTACTTTGAAAATCACGATAATTCATAAAAATAAATGTTTTGTTATTTCATTGATTAAATAAAACGTATAACCACGAAAATGTGTCAACATTGAAATCAATTAACTCCTTAACCCCAAAACCACAAAAAACATAAACAATTAAATAGTTATACCCTAAATAATAAATAATAAATAATAAATCTCATTTTTATTAGTATTCATTATAATTTTAAATATATATTTTAATTATTTATTTGTTTAATTTTATATAAATATAAATTATAAAATAAATTATTAGTGAGACAAATATAATTTAAATAATTTATTTTTCATCAAAAAATATATAGGCTTA
>JAREIK010008836.1:0-54308 GCA_029783825.1 Sapria himalayana
AAACGCATCTACCCATATTTGACACATATCCATCAGAAAATTTCAAATTTTTAACTCATTCACACAATATTTGTCTTGCCTTCTTATCTAGTGTGTAGCAAGCTTTAGGGAATTTTTCTGTTTCCTTATTGAGTTTCAATTCAGGATGCCAATAGTAATCAATCAGCTTTTGTGTTGATTTTAAAGTGTCTTTTGTTTTTGCATCTACATTATGGACTGTGTTGAAAACATTTTCAAAAAAAATTTTTCAATATGCATTACATCTAAGTTATGATGAATTAAATTGGACTTTCAATAGGGTAAGTCCCAAATATCATCTCTTGAATCTCTGTCATAATTTGCTTATTGGTCCATTACTTCTAGTATCTTCCTTTTTAGTTACCTTCTTCAAACCCAAACTCTGAATCTCTATCATAATATCATCTCCTGAACGAACTACTAGTGCAACTGTCATCATAGTTTTATTTTTTAGAAATGCAGTTCTATTTCTTCGAAATGAATGATTCGTAGGTAGAAACTTACGATGGTTATCAAACCATCACTGTTTACCACTAAATTTGAGGGTCAATACATCAGAATTTGCCTTGCAAAATGGGCATGCAAATCACCCTACAGTACTCTAGCCAGACAACATTGAATATATAGAAAAGTCACTTACCGTCCACATATGGGATGCTCGCATAATAAAATTTTGCCTATTTGAGATATCATATGTAAGAGGCTGAAAAACATCCAGCATGTCTTTCAAATTTTTTGGCCCTAGAATCAATAATGACAAAAACATATATTGCTCCTTCATACAAAACCATGGAGACAAGTTATAAGGTGTCACTATCACTAGCCATGTTGAATACTATTGTCCAGTTTGCCCAAATGGCTGAAATCCATTAGTGCAAAGACCCAATCTCACATTTCAACTTTCTGCGACAAAATCTTGATGTATATAATTAAAATGCTTCCAAGCAGGTGAATCTGATGAATGACACATTACCCCTTCTACAACAGCATGCTTATATTGCCACTCAAATCATTTGCTGTAGCATTTGATGCATATAGTCTCTGTAATAGAGGAATTAATAGAAAATAATACATCTTCTTAAAGACAACCTTTAATTTTTGTCACATATCTACAACACGAGGTGCATTCCTAAATCAAGGATTATCACAAAACTTACAGCTAATTAAATCATTATCACCGCCACAATATAACATGCATTCATTTAAACAACAATCAAT
This sequence comes from Sapria himalayana, assembly GCA_029783825.1. Lineage (NCBI taxonomy): Eukaryota > Viridiplantae > Streptophyta > Magnoliopsida > Malpighiales > Rafflesiaceae > Sapria > Sapria himalayana. The sequence continues at coordinate 1,237 of JAREIK010008836.1, forward strand.
TTTTTCCACTAGTAGACCCATTCCTCGTTGTAACTTCTTAGTGTTGTAAAAGTTGTTAGTGATCAAATTATTATTCGGAACAATCTCCTTCATCAGTTCTGTCATCTGATCAAATAATTTCTCAGACATTATTTTCTGACTTAATGCTCATTAGTCAAGCAACAAATGACAATTGTGAATGTGTTTTACAACCATGCCACAACTCTTATCTGCAGCTTTAAGCATTTCATAAAATTTATGAGCTTCAGGATTAGGTAGTTCATCCATGTAATCCATACTGAAGTCAGTACCAGCTGCTTTTGTGATCATTCGATAGGATGTGTTTGATGAATCTTCACCATAAACAAACGATTCAATACCCTCATTTTTTTCAATATTTAGAGCAATTGTACTTTCCCTAAGATAAATCCAAACAAAATAATTTGGCATAGAGCCATATTTAGCCAAATGATATCTTATTGTGTTTGCATCATGAAAAGGGATATTCTGATACTTGCGATGAGTACATGGACACTTAATTTGTTCTCCATCCATCAACCTCATTTTACTACATGCAAAATTGATGAAAGTTTCAAGCCTAGTCAAAAAATCTTTATTCAAAAATCCATTAATAATATTTTTGTACATCTACTGATGATCTTAGCTTATTTTGCCCTATTTTATTTACAAAAAATAATGCCCAATCATTATTGTGAATAAAACACTTTATTACTTCAAAATATATAAATAATTAAAAAAAATTACTTACAGATGAATATTTAAAAATTAAATATCGTGAATATCGAGGCAATGCATTTGCAGAATCTACATTAATAGATAAAGCAAATTTAGCACGATAAAGATTAATAGATATCATAGTTATACTAGATAAAGGGTGAAAAATGTTATAATGCAGAAGAAATGAAAGCTAAAATAGATATTTAATGTTTGAAGGAGGAGGGAGAGAGAGAGAGAGAGAGAGAGAGAGAGAGAAGATGGGGAGCGAGAGAGAGGGGCAGAGAAATGGGGAGACGGGGGGAGGGAGGGAGAGAGAGAGAGTAAAGAAGAGAGAGGAGGGGAGAGAGGGGAAGAGAAATGGTGAAGGGAGAGAGGGGGAAAAAGAGAGAGAAGAAGAAGATAGAGGGAGAGAAAGGGAGAGAGAGAGAGAGAGAGAGAGAGAGGGAGGGAGAACAAATAAGAAAGGAGAGTGAGAAAGAGAATACAAGAGAGAGTGTGTGACACATAAAGAAAAAGAGGAATAGAGTGACAGGAAGAATTAGAGAGGGAGAGAGAAAGATACACATAAAGAGTGCAGTGGTAGAATGAAAAATTATATAAAAGAAAATAAAATTTCATCTATATAAACCTTTCAAATATTACATCATTTATCATACATAAGTTCATATTTGAGTCTGAGGGCCAAGGGCTAGGTTTAGGTAAGAGTATGACCCTTATTTGTATTATAAGATATATAAGCCCGATCATCGAACACTCTCATGATACGTGCTTACATATAGTTGATAATATATCTTTTTCCATTTAATTTCAAATTAGTTCAACAAATTAATATTATTCCATATAATAATATGTTAGGATACAAATAGTAAATGTAGTTATAAATAGTTACATATAGTTAATCAAATAATTATATATAAATATATGCATACAAGTTGTTATAAGTAAATGTAAATAAATGTATACAGAATTATAAACAATTATATAGATTTACATATATGTATACATATATGTATACATAATTAAAATAAAGTAATATTTATTTATATAGAGTTTTTTATAGTTATAAATATATATATATATAGTTATACTCATATAGTTAAACAGTGTGTTGTATGTATTTTTATACATATAATTATAAATATTGTTACATTTAGTTATACATATTGTTACACATATAGTTAAACTTATATTTATACATGTATGTATATATTTTTTCATATAATTTAATATATTTATCAATATAGTTGTATAGGTATGGATATACTAAAATATATTTATCATACTAATATATAAAAATGTATATTAAATAACTATTGTTAATTAGATATTTAATATAGTTATGTATAAATTTTTATAGTTATATATATAGTAAGATGAATTATTTATAGTTATATGTTTATTATACATATAATATATATCGTTATAAAAATTATTATCATTAAACATTTAGTTTATATATATATATATACACACACACACACACACACCACACACACACACACACAGGCACACACATATATTCATACGAGTAGTTAAATTTAGTTATACATAAATATATACAATGTTATAAACAGATATATAGATTTACATATATGTATACATATATGTATAAATAGTTAAAAATATAGTTATATTTAATTATATAAAGTTTTATTTAGTTTTACAAATATTATATATAGTTATACACATATAATTAAATATGATGTTGTATGTTATTATACATGTAATTATAAATATAGTTACATGTGATTATAGATATAGTTACATGTATAGTTAACTTATATTTATACAAGTATGTATATATTTGTTCAAAAAATCCATATATATATACATATAGTTATGTATAGGTATGGATACTAAAATACATTTTATACTAATAGTAAAAATGTATATTAAATTATGTTTTTAATTATATATTTAAATATAGGTTATACATTAATAATAGAAAATTATGTATAGTTATTTGTTATTATACATATAATATATATAGTTATAAATATTATATATCGTTAAACATTTAGTTATATATATTATATATATATTCATATTCATATGAGTAATTATATTAGTTATACATAAATAGATAAAAAGTTATAAACAAGTATATATATTTGCATATATGTATACATATATGTATAAATAGTTAAAAATATAGTTATATTTAATTATATAAAGTTTTATTTAGTTTTAAAATATTTATATATAGTTATACACATATAATTAACATAATGTTGTATGTTGTTATACATGTAATATTAAATATAGTTACATGTGGTTATACATATAGTTACACATATAGTTAAACTTATATTTATACATATAGGTATATTTATTTATTTATATAATAGTTATGTATAAAACTTTTATAGTAATACATATAATAAAATATAATTATCTATAGTTATATGTGATTATACATATAGTATATATAACTAAAAATATTTTTGTATAGTTAAACATATAGTAATATATAGATATATTCGATACAAATAGTTATACATAAATATATAATGTTATAAATAAATATATTGATTTACATATATGTATACAATACTATAAAATTTAGTGTATATTAATTATAAAAATAGTGTTATAACAGTTATGTCAATTATTTATATATATATTAATACAAAATATGTATATCATGGTCATACAACTAATCAGCAAATAACTAAAAACTATGACCAGCAATGAGGTTTATAGAGAGAGAGAGAAAAGAAATACTATATTTCTACCATTTTCCACATGAAGCAGAATGTTACTTTAAATGGCCGTTTACTACTTCTATATCGAAGAAATGTTTGCTAAAGCATCATAAATTTCTTCCATATATCTGCATGTTATAGATATATATATATATATTATATAATATATATAGATTATATATATAATATATATAGTATATATATATATAATATATATATAGTGAGGAAAAATATGAAGATTAATACATCTCGAGTATTACCATAAAAAATAAAACAACTTAATAAAATAAATAAAAACCGACAATAATATAATATTATGAATAAAAATTATAAAATGATATTATCAATTTATTAATAAAAAAATTCACATATAAATACAAAAAGAAACTATAAATACTATTAATCTATATAAATCATCTCATTCTATTATCTCAAGATAAAAAAATATAAAAATACAAAATAATTATCAATAGTTTTGAAATTTTTATTTTTATTTACAACTTAATAATGTTCTTTATAATTAAGTATGTTGTATTTTTATGATATGTTACTATTTTTTTTATTATATTGTATTGATGTTCTTGAAATTATAATAATTTATATTTATTTTATTAAGATATTAAATAATATTTAATAATATATCTTCTAGACTAAAAATTAATTAGTAAATATGTTTATATCATATTAAACTATAAAAAAATACTCACATAAAAGAGTACTCACATATATTCGCTAGTACTATAAATTAATGTTTCATTAGTGATACATACATTTTCATAATACTTCTCATATTTTCTTATATTCTTTATTGCTATTTATTAGAAGATATATCTGCCACAAATTTTGTGAAATATGAAACTTAGATTCAAGCTTGTAGGTTACTACTAATAATTATCATACCCAACTAATAACTACAACATTCAACTAACAATTACTACTCGTATTTATTGGTTTTTTATATTGTTTAAAATAAACATATTGCAGCATAGGAAAATTATAGTGTGTTAAAAGATGATGTTATTAACACGGCATGATAAAGGGTATCCTAATGAATGTTATCGTAAAGAGAATACTTTTGTATGGTATGAAATTCATCAACGTTACAGAGATACCCAAACTCTTCATAAACCACAGTTGTTAATGGTATAAATTATAGTTAATATAAATTTGGTAGAAGTTGAATTGTTAGAGTAATAATAAACTATATTGTTATGGAAAATCATTAATGAAGTTAATAAAAATATTTTTTGGTAGAAAAAAATCTATTGTATTGCATGGCATTATAGGGATTATAAGCATTAAAAATTTCTAAATATTTTTAATTGTTTTATATTCTCTTTCTAAATCAAAAATGTTATATATAAAATATATTATACTTTTTTATCTACCTACCCTTCTCCCAAACTCTACCCAAAATTATTTTTTGGCTCGTATATAAGCTATGAGGCTTCATGATTAGAATAGGTTAAATTTGCATCCCAACATCTGAACAACATGATAAATGATAGCTCCATGGAAAACGTATCCAACATCTACGAGGAACAGACTCATATTTTCAGTGTTAGAGTATTCATCATCTTTTGCCGATCAGGCTACCATGTTGTTGGTTCGAATTATTATTACCATGCTATTTGTTTTTAAAAATATTATTCTTGATAATAATTATGTACAAAAAAGTTTGGTTCATATATTTTATACTATCTTAGCTTGAGTGTCCATGACACATTGCTATATCTTGATCTTATTATATCAGTATGAAATCATTATTTTAATATTATTAAACTTGATTCAACAAGTCCACTCATCACTAACACAAGAGAGATCATAAGGAATCACACACTACGAGACATCTATTGAAGGAATATTGAAATTATTAGAAATATAAGTGTTTAATTTCAAGAAACATAAATATGAAGTTATTATGTTTGAGATAATTCTGAGATAAATTTAATTTACAAAATTTTAGGTACATGGTAAATAAAAATCTTTACACACACACACACCATGATAATCTTTGTTAAAGATAAGTGCAACCGTAAGAATATAAATGAATAATGTAGGAAAAAGACAATAAAGTCTATGAAAGAATTAATAAGAATAATTTTTTTATATCATATGTTGACTTACAAGCTTATCACATGCTTACTTGCATGAATATCATGTATTAGTATGTATGATTTCCATGTCTTGGCTTACATGAGTGATAAGTATTGATTATGTGCTTACTATGTATTCTCATGCATTAATGCCAAGTGCTTAAAAGTGTGTTTGTTATATGATGATGTGTATACCTACCAAGGATTGACTTGACATGTGAAAGTTATGTGTTGGCTTAATAAATGTTGCATCATAAATTTTAAAAATTGGAATTTTGCATATAAATAAAAGTGATTTGGGGTTCCTAGCACACAACAACACATATCATGAGAACATTTCAAAGTGAATTGAGAAACTCTTGCTCAATTATTTTCAATTACATGTGTGAATATTATTGAGTTTTCTAGAAGTTGGTAGAATAGTTCAAACTGATTTAATCGAGTATAATCAGTTTAATTTAATTTGACATGCTAAACTATTATTTTATATATTTTATTTATTTTATGTATTTTATGTATTTTGTGTATTTTATTTATTTTATTTATTTTATTTATTTTATTTATTTTATTTATTTTATTTATTTTATTTATTTTATTTATTTTATTTATTTTATTTAGTTTATGTATTTTATGTATTTTATGTATTTTATGTATTTTATGTATTTTATGTATTTTATGTATTTTATGTATTTTATGTATTTTATGTATTTTACGTATTTTACATATTTTACGTATTTTATCGATTTTATGTATTTTATGTATTTTATTGATTTTATGTAATTTATGTATTTTATCGATTTTATGTATTTTATGTATTTTATCGATTTTATCAATTTTATGTATTTTATGTATTTTATCGATTTTATCGATTTATGTATTTTATCGATTTTCTAGATTTTCTCGATTTTCTCGGTTTTCTCGGTTTTCTCGGTTTTCTCGGGTTTCTCGATTTTCTCAGGTTTATCAGTTTTCTAAGGATTCTCGGTTTTCTTGATTTTCTCTATTTTCTTGATTTTCTTGGTTTTCTCGATTTTATCTATTTTATTTTATTTTAATTTTGAATTCAATCATTACTCATTTTAGAATATTTTTTGTAGATATCAAGTCGGCATACCTAAGTATGTATACTATTTATGTATAAAATATACATGCATATTGATGTATATTATTTTTGTAGTTATCAAGTCGGCATACCTAAGTATATATACTGTTTATTTATTGCTTTTGTATATGGTCACCATCAAAATCCACACAATGATAACGCATTATATCACAGGTGCATGAAGCATGTATACGTATAGGTTTATATATGAAATCCAAGTTTACCATGATGATTAAAGAAGAAATTCAAAACAAAAAAAATAGAATAAAAACACTTACTCTTCGATTAAGCAATCCATGATAATCAATAAAAAATAAATGTATAAACATCCCTTCAAATCAATAACAAATTACAACTTAAACCTCGAATTAATTTTAGTTGAATCGGTGTCGAGAGATAGATTTCAGAATCTGGAGGAATTTGGTTTTGTTAGAGACACGTAAAGTCGAGAGAGAGAATGTATATTTTAGAAAAATATTTAAATTTTTAATAATTAAAATATTAAATAAACAATATATATATAATACAAAAATACTCATTAGTTTTATTTATTATCAAAATTTTTTAACAAAATTAATGTGCGTGTAGCAAGGTTCATATGAAAAACAAATACCTTATAATTATTATTATAATATTAATTAAACAATAAATATATAAACAAAAAAAATTAATTTTTGCCTTAAAAAAATATCAAATATGTACAAAATTAACAAAATTGATATAATAAGACATAAATGAAAAGATGATGTGTCTTATAGCCCTCGCCTAAAAGTTATAAAATACTTTTAATGTTAAAAATTATATAAAAATTTTAATTTTATGGTTATAAATTTTTAAGAATTCATATTAATTTTTACGAAGATAATATCAAATAATTTTAAACGCATAAAATTTTATATCATTTAATATCATTAATAATTTTTTAAAATTCAAAAAATTACAAAAAGTGAGAAAATAATAAAAAAAGTAATATTTATTATGTTATTAAAAATTTAATGTTAAAAGCTAGTTGTAAAAATATTATTCAATTGTTTAATTTTTATAAATTTTAGTAGGATTAAACATCTATGTATTTATTTATAATTATTATTTTATTTTTTTTTACTTTATTGAAAAAATTATATTTTTATTTTATTTAAAGATTTTCAAAATTTGTATTATTTATTTTTTAAAAGTTTTCTATAATCATAAAATATTTTTAATACTTATAATAATATTAATATTTACTAGTTTATTCGTCAATTTAGATTTTTTGAAAATATTTTCTATTTTATAATACAATGAATTAATTTACATTTAAATTTGTAGAAATTTTAATGTATGTTAATTTAATTTTTTAAATATTGAAAAAAAATTTATACTTATTAAATTAATTATTTAATGTTACTATAATTTAAATTATTTATTTTCTTAATTAAAAATTTTAGAACAATTTTTTGTATAATTTTTTAAAAAATTACTACATCAAAAAAATAGTTATTTTAGTTCTTATTAATATAATTTTTTTTTTGTATTTTTATATATTTTAAATTAATTATTTATAATATCATTTTTTATGATTTTATTAGGAGAATGTGTGTTTCAAGGATTGCTCATTTATAGACCAATAACATATATTTAATAAACAAAATTAAATAAAATATTAAAACAAATAATAAATAAATAAAAATTAAATAATTAAATATTGGCTAGGGAAATACCATTGCTAAACTCGTAGCTAAATTATAAATTTTATAAGCTAGGAAAAATTCATCGCTTTATTATGAATTTTATTAGCTCGAGAAAATAAATCGATAAATCTATCACTATATCCGTCGCTAAATTATAAATTTTATTAGCTAGAAAAATTTCGTTTCCCTAGCTAGGAAAATTATAAATTACTAAATCCATTACAAAATTAATGTTTTTGTTTTGCAGGAAATTCCATTGCTAAATCCATCACTAATATATGTATTTTATTAGCTAGGGATATTCATTCGCTAGATCCGATAATAAAATATGGATTTTATTAGCCAGGGAAAATCCATCGCTAAATCCATAGCTAAATCAAGAATTTTATTAGCAAGGAAAAATTCATAGCTAAATTCATCACTAAATCAAGGATTTTATTAGCAATGGAAATTACATCACTAAATCCATCGCTAATTCTAAAATTTTATTAGCAAAAGAACATCTGTCGCTAAATCCATCGATTAATCTAGGATTTTGTTCGTAATGGAACATATGTCGCTAAATCTAGAATTTTATTAGCAAGGGAACATCCATCGCTAAATCAAGGATTTTATTAGCAAGGAAAAATCCATCTCTAAATTAGTCGCTAAATCAAGAATTTTATTAGCAAGGAATATTTCGTTGCAAAATCCGTCGCTAAATCAAAGATTTTATTAGCAGGGGAAATTCAATCGTTAAATCCATCGCTAAGTCAAGGATTTTATTAACAAGGGATATTCCATCGCAAAATCAATCGCTAAAATCCCCACTTTTCTAGAGAGGAAGTTACGAATATTTTTCGTCTATAATCCGTAACTAAATCCCCCAAATTTCTTTCGTGGAATTATTGAAAAGTTTTCCCACACTAATCCATCGCTAATCCATTGCTATTTATTTTGTAATAAAAAATCATCAATCCCTTGCTTTTCCCTAACTAATCCCTTGAATTTTAAATAGGGATTGATCCCTAGCTAAAATTCCATAGCTAAATCAATATTTTATTGTAGTGTTATCTATCTGTATATCTATTTGTATATCTATTTGTATATCTATTTGTATATCTATCTATCATTCTATATGTCTATCTATCAATCAATCTATCTATATATCTATCAGTCTATTTCTCAATCAATCAATCTATTTATCTATCTGTCTTTCTATCTGTCTATCTGTCTATCTATCTATTTATCTATCTGTTTATCTATCTATCTATTAATCTGTCTACCTATTATGCAATTATCTACCTATATAACTGTATATCTATTTATCAATCTATCAATCTATCATTCAATTAATCAATATATATATCTATCTATCTATCTATGTGTCTTTCTATATTTCTTTCTATCAATCTCTCTATCTATCTATATATCTATCTATCTATCTATTAATCTATCTATCTTTCTATCTATATATCTATATATCTATATATCTATATATCTATATATCTATATATCTATATATCTATATATCTATATATCTATCTAATAGTCAATCTATCTATTTATCATTTAGTTTATCATTCTAGCTATCAATATATCTATTTGTCTATCTATCTATATATTTTTCTATCTATCTATATATTTGTGTGTCTATCTCTCTAACAATCTGTCTATCTATCTGTTTATCTATATGTATATCTATCTATCTAGCTATCTATTTATCTATCTGTCTATCTTTCTATCTATATATCTATCTATGTATCTCTCAATTGATCTATCTATCTATCTATCTATATATCTATCTGTATATCTTTCTATTTATTTAGCTGTTTATCTATTTATTTCTCTTTCTATCTATATCTCTTTTAAATCTATCTATGAATATAAATATCAATCTCTCTATCATTTTCTCTAACTATCTCTCTACGTATCTTTATATCTATCTATCTATCTATCTATCTGCCTTTATATCTATTTATCTATTATGAATCTATATATATATTTATATCTATTTTTAAGTCTATCTATCTATCTCTTTATCTATCAATGTAATTATATTTCTATGTAACTATATATTTATCTATATATCTATCTATCTGCATATCAGTCTATCATTCTATTTATCTATCTATTTGTCAATCAGTCTATCTATATGTCTATATTTATTTTATATTATATCAATCTTTATGTCTATATTTCTTTATGTCTATCATTCTATCTTTTAATTTATCTATCATTCTACCAATCTAGCTATCTTTCTATCTATCTATATATCTGTCTATATATCTATATGTGTATCTATCTATCTATCTATTTTTCTATTCATCTGTCTATCTTTCTATCTATCTATATATATGTATTTTTATATAAATATCAATTTGTCTATCTATTTATCTACCTATCTTTTTATCAATTTGACAATTTATCTATCTATCAATTATCGATTTGTCTATTTTCATCTATCTATCAATCTATATATTAATCTATCTATCAATCTGTATATCTATTTGTCTTTTTATCTATCTATCTATCTATCTTCCTTTCTTTCTATCTATCTAATATTCTATCTATCTATTTGTCTGTCTATCTAACTGTCTATTTGTCTAACTGTAGACCTTTTCTCTCTTTATCTATCTATATATCTTTTTATCTATCTATCTATCTTTCTATATCTAAATCTTTTTTGTCTATATATATATATATATATCTGGGAATCTATCTATCAATCAATTAATATATCTATCTATCTATCTATCTTTTAATCTATCTATCTATCAATATATCTATCAATCTATTTATTAATCAGCCTATTAGTCTATTTATTAATCTTTCTATCAATTTGTAAATCTATCTGTTTATCTATACATCTTTCTATTTTTTTGTATATCTATCTATCTTTCTGTCTATCAATCTATACGTATGTCTATCTATTTGTCTATCCATCTATCTATTTGTCGATCAGTTTTTCTATATCTCTATCATATGTCTATCAATCTATTAATGAATCAATCTATCATTCTGGTTATCAATATGTCTATCTATCTATATTTTTATTGGTCTCTCTATCTATCTATCTATTTGACTTTTTTTATTTTATTTTTCTATCATTTTATGTATCTATTTGGTTGTTTGTCTGTGTCTACCTACCTACCTACCTACCTAATTGTCTACTTTCCTGACATCTTTCATATATGTATATTTATTTATTTGTTTTACTATTTATTTATCTAACTATCTATCTATCTATTTATCTATCTGTGTGTCTATCTATCCGTATATCAATCTATCAATCTATCTATTATCTATCGATATATTAGTCTATCTATCTGTATATCTACTTGTCTATCTATTTATCTACCTACCTATCTATCTATCTATCTATCTTTCTATCTATCAATTTATCTATATATCTTTATATCTATCTATTTGTTTAATTATATGTTTATCAAAATGCCTTTCCATATATCTATATATCTATTTATTGATTTGACTATCTATCTAACTATTTATTTGTCTCACTTTATATCTATCTATATATCTATCTGTTATCTTTTTATCTATATTACTGCCTATCTATCAGTCAAACTAAGTGTCAATCTATTTGTATATTTATTTATCTATCTATCTATCAGTGTATTTATTTGTCTATCTATATGTCTATCTATCAATCTTTATTTTTCTCTATATATGTTCTATCTATTTGTCTATCTAACTATATAACTATATGTGTGTGTATATATATATATATACATTAATATATATTAGTTTTATAATCTATTTATATATCTATCTATCTATCTGTCTTTCTATATATCAACTTATCTATCTATCTATCTATCTATCTAAAGATTAGTATAATAATCTATTTTAATATATTTCTCTATTTGTCTATCAATCTTTCTATCTTTATATATATATATATATATACATATATATCTATTAATCTATATTTGTATCTATGTATTTATTTATCTATCTATCAACCTATCTATATATCTATCAATTAATATATCTATCTGCTATTATCTATCTTTCTTTCTTTCTATCTATGTATCTATCTATCTATATGTCTATAAATCAATTATCTATCTATCTATCTATAAATTTATCTATATTCAATCTATTTATCTATCTATTTTTATTTATTTGTCTATCTATTTGTCTATCTATTTGTCTATATTTCTTTCTATCAATCTGTCAATATTTTATGATATCTATCTATAAGAGAATCTATCTCTTTATCTATATATTTGACTATCTATCTATCTATCTATCATTTTATATATCTTTTTATCATCAATCAGTCAATCTGTCCAACAATATGTCTATCAATCAATCTATCAAAATATCTTTCCATCTATCTATTTATCTTTGTAAATAAATGTTTATTTATCTATTTATAAATCAATTTATAAATCTATATATCTATCTACCTTTATGTTTGTTTAATTGTTAGTCTATCTATCAAATTGTGTATCTGCCTATTTGTCAGACTTTTTTTATATAATTGTCTGTCTATCTATCTTTCTATCTATCTGTCTATCTATCTTTTTATCTATCCATCTATTTATTTATCTGTCTATCTAACTAACTATCTATCTAATTATCTGTCCATCTATTTATCTATATTTCTATATACTATCTTTCTATCTATCTATCTGTATGTTTTCCAATCTATCTATCTATATATCTATCGATCTATATGTCTAACTTTCTGTCTATGTATTTGTCTATCAATATATCTATCTATTTATTTATCTATCTATCTGTCTATCTTTTTTTCTATCTATCTATGTATTTATATATCTATCTGTCTATCAATCTATGTATCAATATATCAATCTGTCTATCTATCTATCTATCTATCTGTCTATCTTTCTATTTATCTCTCTATCTATATCTGTCTTTTTATTTACCAATTTTTTCTTTCTATTAAATTTCTTTATTTATTTATTTATCTAGTGTCTATCTATCTATGTATCTATGTATCTATTCATCTATCTATCGATCTATCTATCTTTCTATTAATATCTATCTATCTATCTATTTATGAATTTGTCAATATTTCTATCTATCTATCTATCTCTGACTATAAGTCAATCATCTAGCTTTGTATCAATCTGTCTATTAATCTGACTATCAAAATATCTATCAATCAATCTAAAATATTTATTTATCTTTCTATCTATTTGTTTTTATATCTATTTATCTATTTATCTCTCTCTCTCGATCAAACTATTTATAATTTTGACTATCAACCTATTGTGTATCAATCTATCTATGTGTCTATCTATTTATCTATCATTCTAACTATCTATTTATCTTATCTATTTGTTTGTTAATCATTAATTTATCTATCTATCATTCTGTTTATTTATCTTCATATCAATTTATTTGACTAACTATATGTTTTATTTCTTTGTTTGTTTATCCATCTATCAAAATCTCTAATAAACTGTCGATCTATAATTATATCTATCTATTTATCTATCTATTATTTAATCAATCTATCTTTCTATATTTCTATCAATCTGTCTATCAATCACTATATCGTTCTATCTATCAATATATCAATCTTTCTATCAATCAATCAAATCTATCTGCCATCTATCTGTCTATCAATCTATCTATCGATCTTTTTATTTATATATTTATCTATCGTTCTTTCTTTCTATTTATTTGTCAATCTATCTATCAATCTATCTATTTTTTTGTTTATCTCTCTCTATATATGTATATTTTTGTTTTTTTGTCTATCTATCTGTCTATATATCTTTCTATCTATCTATATATCTATGTATCTATTAGACTTGTATCTATATTTCTATTTGTCTATTTGTCTTTTATCTATCTATTGATCTATCTGCCTATTTATCTATCTATCTATTTATCTATCTATCTGTCTTTCAATCTGTCTATATAACTACTTATGAATCTTTCTAACAATATTTCTATCATTTTGTCTATAAATATGTAAATCTATCTATTTTTCTATTTGTATATATATATATATATATATCTATTTGTTTATATATCTATTTATCTATTAATATATCTATGTATATGTATATCTATATGACTATCTATTATTCTATCTATCTTTCTACCTATCTATCTGTCTATATATCTATCTATCAATATTTCTAGTTGTTTGTCTTTCTTTTTGGTTATCTATTTGATTATATCTGTCTATCTATCTATCTATATATTAATCTTTTAATCTTTATTTGTCTTTATATATATATATATATATATATATATCTCTCTCTCTCTCTCTCTCTCTCTTATCTATCTATCTATAATACTATCTATCTCTCTATTGTCTATCTAGATGTCTATCTATTTGTCAATCAATATCTATCTATGTATATATATCTCCCTAAAAATCTATTAAAATATCTATCTATCTATCTCTATATCTATCTTTTTATCTATCTATTTGTCTATCAATATGTCTAATGATCTATCTATCAATATATCTATCAATCTGTAAGTTAGTATGTCTATCAATATATCTTTCATTCTTTATATCATTTTATCTATTAATTTGACTATCTATCTATCTATATATCTATCTATTTTTCTAGCTATCTATCTATTATCTATCTATCTGACTATCTATCTATCTATCTATATATCTATCTATTTGTTTATCAATTTTTCTATCTAGCTGTCTATCTATTTATTTAGCAAACAATCTATCTGTTTATTTGTCTATTTGTCTATCTACAAATCTATTGCCTGTCTATCCGCATGTCTATTTGTGATTCTATATTTTTGCCTATTTGTTTGATTGTTAGTCTTTTATTCTGTGTCTATTTGTATGTTTGTCTAACGGTTTGTCTACCTACCTACCAGATTCTCGACATGCTTGACTGCTTGCATGTTAGTCTGTTTGTGTATCTATCTATCTATTTTACAATCAATTTGAATATCAATCAATCAATTGATCTATCTATCTATCTTTTTGTCAGTCTATTACCTATTTGTCTATCTATCTATCTACCTGTCTATCTATCTATTTATCTAACTATCTATCTATTAGTCTATCTATCTATCTACTTGTCTATCTATCTATCTATCTCTATATATATCTTTCTATCTATGTGTCTATCTTTCTGTCTATCTATCTATCTATATATTTTTTTATATGTTTATCTATTAGTCTATCTATCTATCTACTTGTTTATCTATCAATCTACCTATCTATCAGTCTATCTAATAATATACTGTAAGTATATCTATCTTTTTATCTAATTGTATATTTATTTGACTATCTATCTATCTATGTATCAATATGAGTATCTCTCTATTTATCTATGTGTCGATATATTTGCATATTTTTTCTATCTATCTATAAATCTTTTTTTCTGTATATTTATCTATTTGTCTATCTATCTGTTTATCTATATGTATATTTATTATCCTATATATCTTTCTTAATATCTATCTATATATCTATCTATCTGTCTATCAATTTTTCTATCTATTTGTCTATCTATCTGTCTATATACATCTGTATTAATCTACCTATCTATTTTTCTATCTAGCTATATATCAGTCTAATAATCTATTTATATATCTATCGACTTATCTGTCTATCTATTTGTCTAACTATCTGCCTATCTATTTGTCTATCTAACTATATATCAATCTATCTGTCCATCTATATGTTTATCAATCTATCTGTCTATCTATCTGTTTATCAATCTATCTATCTATATATCTGTATTTCTCTCTATTTATCGATCTAAATATATATCTTTCTGTCTATCTTAAAGTCTATCTATCTATCTATGTATCTATTTTATCTATCTATCTATTTATCTATCTATCTATTTTATCTATCTATCTATCTATCTATATGTATTTTTCTCTATCTATATTTCTATATATCTATCTATCTATATATTAGTATAATAATTTATTATCTATTTATATGTTTTCTATATGTCTAACTATATGTCTATATATCTATCTATCTATCTATCATTTTTTCTAAGTTTATATCAACCTTTTTATCTATCTATCTATCTATCTCTCTTTATATCTATCTATCTATCTGTCTTTTTTTCTTCCTATCTATCTGACTAAAAATTTCTCTATATAACTATCTATCTATCTTTATGTCTATGTATCTATTTATCTATCTATTAATATATCTATCTAATAATCTGTAGATCTATCTATCTTTTTATGAATCTATCTAAATATATATCTATATGTCTGTCTGACTATCTATCAATCAATGAATCTATCTATCTATCAATTAATCTATGAATTTGTATAACAAAATGTATATCAATCTATTTATCACTTTTTCTTTCAATTTGTGTATCTATCTGTGTATCTATAAATCAATCAATCAATCTATCTATCTATCTATTTGTCTTTCTATCTAAATATCATCTATCTTTTAAAATATATGTCACTCTATCTATTTGTCTATCTATCTATTATTCAATCAATCTATCAATCTTTCTATCAATCTGTCTTTCTATTTTTCTAACTATCTATCTATCAATCTATCTATCGACCCATCGATTGATCTATCTATCTATCTATCTTTTTCTATCTGTCTATTTATCTAACTATCATTTATCACTATTTCTGTCTGTCTCTCCATCTGGCTATCTATTTATCTTTCTTTCTGTCTTTTTATTTTTTATCTAACTTCCTATCTATTTATCTCTCTATCTATCTATATTTATGTATATCTATTTGTCTATCTATTTTTTAATCTATATATCTATCTATCAATCTATTTATCTATATGTCTATCTATCTGTCTATCTAATAATCTATTAATTTGTCTATCTATCAATCTAACTTTGTTTATATATATATGTGTGTGTGTGTGTGTGTGTGTGTGTGTGCCTATCTTTTTGGATATCTATTTACTACTATTTGTTTATATATTTGTCTATCTATCTATCTATATTTCTGTCTATCTATCTATCTATATATATCTATATCTATTTATCTATCTATAAGTCTATGTATCTAGTTATCTATATATCAGTCTAATAATCAGTTTATATATCTATCTATCTATCTATCTATCTATTTATCTATCTATCTTTTTATCTATCTATCAATTTATTTATTTATCTATCTATCTATCTATCTATTTATCTATCTATATATGTCTATCAAAATGTCTATCAAACTATTAGTTAATATGTCTATCAATCTATCTATCAATCTTTCTATCGATTTATCTATCTATCTCTCTATTTATCTATCTATCTATCTATCTCTCTATTTATCTATCTATATATTTATATATCTATCTATTTGTCTATCTACATGTCTATCAATCAATCTATCATTTTTTCTATCTATATATATATCTATTTGTCTTTCTATCTTTCTATCTACCTATCTATCTATCTATCTATCTATTTGTCTGTTTTCATGTTTTTTTCATTATATGTGTCTATTTGTTTGTTTGTCTATCTATCCATCTATCCGCATGCCTACATTATTGTCTACCTACTTAACTACTTGCTTGTCTATTTATCTATCTATCTATCTATCTGTTTTACAATCTATTTGTATATTTATCTATATGTCTATTATTTATTTGTTTGTCTATCTATCTATTTATATATCTATCTATTTGTTTCTCTATCTGTCTCTCTAGCAATCTATCTATCGATCTATCTACTTGTATATCCATCTGCTATATTTTGGTCTATATATCTTTCTATCAATCTGTCTTTCTATCTCTATATCTATATATCTATCTATATATCTATATGTTTATCTTTTATTTATCTATCTATTTATCTACTTGTCTATCTATCTATCTATAAATTTTTTCTATATAGCTATCTGACTATCTAACGACCTATCTATTTATCTATTTGTCTATCTATCTATCTATATGTATATCTATATATCTATCTATTTTTTACCTATATGTCTATCTATCTATCTTTCTATATATCTATCTATCTATCTGTTTGTCTATCTATCAATCTATTTCTTTATTTTTTATTTAATTGTCTATCTATCAGTCTATCTATCTATCTACTTGTCTATCTATTTATCTATATATCTGTCTATATATTTTGTTATTTATTTGTCTATCACTGTATATATCCATCTATATATATCTATAAGTTTATCTTTTTATCTATCTATTTATCTAGATGTCTATCTATCTATCATTCTATCTATTTATAAATCTATATCTATCTTTCTATCTATCTATCTATTTATCCATTTCTTTATCTATCTATATATCTAATGTTCTTTCTATTAGTCTATCTATTTGTCTATCAAAATGTCTATCATTCTATATATCAATCGATCTATAAATTTGTTTGTCAATTTGTCTATCAATCTATCTATCATTCTGCCTATTAATCTGTCTCTATATTTATCTATTTTTCAATCTATCTATCTATTTTTTTTCAATTTATCTATCTATTTGTCTATTTGCCTATCAATTAGTTTGTCTATCTGTTTATCTATCATTCTATCTATCTATTTGTATGTCTGTTTGTTAGTTTGTATGATTATCTGTCATTCTATGAGTCTAATTGTTTGTTTGTCTATCTGTCTGTCTACATACCTACCTGATTATTTCTCTGACTGCTAACTTGCATACATGTCTGTCTCTCTATCCACTATAAGAAAATGTCTATTTAACTAAATAAATTTAGCTAGGTAAACATTCCAAGCTAATTAGCTAGGAATTACCTAGGGATTAGCTAGCGAATAGCAATATATTTTTAATTTTACATCGAAATTAAAATTTTTTGTCACTAATATTGTCATATATTTTCACGCAAAGAAAAGCATAAATTTTAGCAATGGATTTATCAATGGATTAGCAATTAATTTTCCCTAATTAATTAGAATGAGACAAAATTCATCACTAAATAATTATGTGATTTTTAAAAAATTTATATATAATTGCAAGCAATTATTCCTTAAATGTTTATTTTCTCAAAATATATGCATTTAGCTTGGGATTTTTCCCTAGCTATTTGTGCTAGTGATAATTTCTGTCACTAATATTTTATGATTTAATTTTTTTAATATATTATTTGTTTTAATGTTTTATATAATTTTGTATATTTGTATATTTAAGGTATGTCATGGTCTATTGTTGAGCGATCCTTGAAATATACATTCTTCTTATAAATTATAAAAATATGATATTATAAATAAATAAATTATAAAAATCAATAAATAATAATATTAATGTATATTAATAAAGACTAAAATTACTTTTTTTTATAAAATATTTAAAAAATTATACAAAATATTTTTCTAAAATATTTAATTATGTTATTTTAATATTAGTATTAAAGAACATTAAATAATTTATTATATAATTATAATAATTTTTAAGATATTTTTTTAATAAATAAACATACATAAAAATTACTACTAATAAAAGCTAAAATAAATATTTGTATGATTAAATAAAAAAATTTATAAAAATATCTAAATTAACAAATAAACAAGTAAATACTTATATTATTTAAAGTAAAAATATATATATATTTTTATGCTTATAGGAATCTTTTAAAAAATTAATTACTAAAAAATTTGAAAATTTTGTATTATAAAATAAAATTTTAATATTTTCATAAAATTTAAAAGAAAATAAATTGATATTTAAAGATTAATACATAGATGTTTTAATTACATCAAAAAAAATTGATGATTTTAAAAATAAATATCTCAATGTGATTATTAAAAGAACACTTCAAGTGTTTTTTTAGGGGTTCAACAAAGATATTTAAATATTACTAAGAATATTTTTTGCTCATAAAAAATTTATATTTATTTTAGTCCTATAAACATTTTTGAAATTACTACCAAATTTACACTAAGTTAATTTGAATCAAATTTTATTTTTTGCCCCTACTGAAATTTATAAGAATTAAATAATTGTGTACAATTTTCAGTATTAGCTTTTAATACTTGATTTGTATTAATAATAATAAATATAACTTTTTTTAATTATTTTCTATCTTTAAATGATTTTTAAAATTTTATAAATTATAAATTATATCAAAAAATGTAAAAATGTAAATATGTAAATATGTAAATATGTAAAAATGTAAAAATGTAAAAATGTAAAAATGTAAAAATGTAAAAATGTAAAAATGTAAAAATGTAAATATGTAAATATGTAAATATGTGAATATATGTAAATATGCCAATATATGTAATTATGTGAATATCTGTGTGTGTGCGTGTAAATATATATATATATATATATATATATATACACACACACACCACACACACACACATACATATACATACCTAAATGTATAAATATATACATATATAAATATAAATACAAAAATATATAAATACATAAATATATAAATACACAAATACATAAATACATAAATAGGTAAATATATAAAATATAGAAATAGATTATAAAACATAATCAAAAATTTGATATAAAATTTATAATGGTACATATTCAAACCTTTCGCAAGCCCATATCTTATTATGGGTGAAATACATTTAAAAACCCCAATGTTTGCACTCCCCAGCCGAGAGCATGAGCACCCATTTGATTGGAGTAATGGTGTAGGGAAAATTCACCATCCATCATCGTTCTCCACCATCATCATCCATCACCATTGTCGTCATTGTGATTCTCCATCATCATCCACCATTATTGTCCATCATCTTCATCAGCCAACATCATGAAGAAGTATAAGCTTTGAGGTTGGCTTATATTTCTCAACTTCCAACTATAAATTATGTTGGTTTATGTTTTTCATACGCTTCTTCTTCTTATCGATTGATGACGTAGATGAGTCCTTTGGGAGCTTCTCAGTAGGCTTCTTCTCTACCTGTCATCTAGGGATTATTTATTTTATATTGATTCTGTATTTTTTTAATGCCTTATTCCTACATTATTACTCTTTCTAGTAGGTATGTATTTTTGATTCTCATTTGGATTATTGTGTTAGATCACATTTCAATGTTTAGTTTGATAGGTAATTGGCATGGCAGTTACACTATCATCAATAATATAATGTCTTTTTAGAGAGAAAGTGTCCCTCTTAATTTTAGGTTCATTTTTACTCCTTAAAAATTCTTGAAATGTCGACATAGATCGATGTCTAAATAATACAGAATCAATATATCAATGTTAAATATGAAGATGTATAAGAATATGTCTAAATAATCCAATATATTGATGTTTTTTGAAATGGAACTAAATCTAGGTAACCATTGGATAAATGGACTTGTAATATTCAATTTTGTCTTGATTTTTTGTTTAATTTTGATGGTTCATATTTGAAAAGAAACCAATTGTGTCACTGAAATAGTTACAAAAAAAATTAATAAAAATGTATAACTATTTGGACAATCACACATGTAACTATAGTTATAATTAAAATTTATAACAACATATATATAACTATATGTTTCACTATATATCTATAACTATTTATTATTATTTGTATAACTATATAAAACTCTTTATAACTATATGTAATTATATTTGTAACTATGTAAACTATTTTTATAACTATAATTATAACTATATATAACTATTTTTTTAACTATATAATAATTTATAACTATAAGTATAATTCTATATAACTATATTTCTAACAAAATATACTATATGTATAATAATATATAACTATATATAATTGTATTTACGATATGTATAACTAAAAAAATGATATATATAACTCATCTTAAACTACATACATATGTATAACTATATGTATAATTAAATATAATTATATATAACTTTAATTATAACTAAATATACTAGAGGTATAAGAACATATAACTATAAATAATTATCTTTTACTATATGTATACCTATAAAAATATTATACATAACTATATTTAATATATAAGTTACAACATATATTTTTATATATTAGTATATAAAAATGTATTTAACTATATCTATACCTATACATACCTATACGTATAAATATATAAAATTATATGAAAATATATATATACTTACATGTATAAATATAAGTATAACTATATGTGTAACTATATGTATAACCACATGTAACTATATTTATAATTAACTGTATAACAACATACAACATTATGTTTAATTATATGTGTATAACTATATAAAACTTTATATAATTAAATATAACTATATTTGTAACTATGTATACATATATGTCAGTCTATATATTTGTTTATAACATTATATACATTTATCTATAACTACTTATAACTACTTGTATGAATAAATCTATATATAACTATATGTTTAACTATATATAACTATTTATAACTATATATACTATATGTATAATAACATATAACTATATATATTTGTATTTTATTATATGCACAACTATAAAATTTTATATATAATTAAATGCATAATAAATAAATTTAAAACTATATAAAACTATATGTTTTACCAATTCTATTTTTATAAATAAATGGATAACAACATATAACTATATATAACTTTTTAAAACTATATTTATAACTATATATTACTATGTATAATTGCATGTAACTATATTTATAACTATATGTATAACAGTGTATGATGACTATATACAATAGTGTTTAATTATTATTACCAAAAAAATATTTTACCAATCAATTTTATCAATTGATTGATTCCATTAATAACTACGGACATAATTCCATCAAAATTTCAATTTGGAGTTTCCCAATGAATTTAATAATGGGTTACCATATGATATTTTTTAAATGATAAGATTAAACTATTTTGATTATCACTAGATCCAACAAATAATTATCAATGGATTAACAATAAAATTTTTGAATTGATTAAATTCTATTGATAATTTTTGTTGGGTGTTGAAGTTAGGTTATTAGAAATGGTATATATCTTGTTAAACATTAGCTAGGGACTTTTCCACATAAATTGGTGCAGCCAAAATATCTATCAGACAAAATATAACCCACACTAAATCATTTTTTATTAATTTTTTGTTAATTTTTCAGCACTATATTTATTTTGTAGACTACCATAACAAACTACATGCATTCACTATCCACACTGCCTCAAAAAGCATGACACACTACATGCATATAATTGCTCACTACCTTACCACACACGCATCCATTGTGCTCACCTTCACATAGCTCATATCACACAACCACCTAATTTATGCAGCATAAATGTTAATAGTGGTGTTAAGCTATGTGAATTGTTGTGAATCTTTAACCGGTGATGCTGACAATAGGCAAAATATATAAATATTTGGTAGTGACAAAGATAATTCCAATTTATTATTGATGTGGAAAATAACATTGCATTGCTGTTTCATGAAGATTTTGGCCATAGTGTGGACATTCAATGTGCGATGATGTGATTCTTGTAATCTTGAACCAAATAGTGATCCATTTTGGTAGTGTCCACATCAGTTGGCACAATATAGTGCTGGTATTTTGGTATGACGCTAGTATTGCTTTGGTACATTAGCATTTTGTGTGATTAAAATTGCATGAAACTTTGATTTTGAAATGTTTTGCATACAATTATCATGAATTGTGTGTTTTATCTTTATATCATTGTTAGTCTTCAATTTCAGAGAAGCAAATCGGAATGCTATTTGGTCAGTCATTGGTGCCATGGTTCAAATATAGGGTTACTCCTAAAGACCTAACAGGATCTAGAAGCTTATTTGCGTAGGATTTCCACCTCACATTGGTCTTCATCTTCGTGATACCTTTTCCTTTCCACTCAACATGTCTTCCACTTCTTGTTGGCTTTTTGTTTTTGTTGTTTTGTTGTAACTACCTTTTGAAGCATGGAGATTGGAACAATCATCTGCCTCGGAGGGATGACAAATCAATCTTCTTAATCATGTTATTAATTTTATTTGATTTCAATTTAAGTGCTATAATGTTGTGAATTGAAATATTATAAACTTCTTTATAAATAAAGAATGCAATTTGTGTAGAGCACTAGAAGTTCAATGGATCACATGCATTGCTTTGGTGATCTTGTTGGCCACCATCAAGATTCTAGTCTTGCATGCTAGGCTTTGATTGTTTGTTTTTTAAAAGACACAAGCTATATGCAAGCTATTTTTTAAATGATTCTGGTACTGCATGCTAGGCTCTGATTGTTTATTTTTTAAAATATTCAAGCTGTATGCACTAATGCAAGCTATTTTTAATAAGATTATGGTATTGCATGTTAGGCTTTGATTGTTTGTTTTTTAAAAGATGCAAGCTATATGCATGCTATTTTTAAATGATTCTTGTACTGCATGCTAGGCTCTGATTGTTTATTTTTTAGAATATTCAAGCTGTATGCAACTAATGCAAGCTGTTTTTTATAAGATTATGGTATTACATGCTAGGCTCTGGACTTGTAATATTCAATTATGTTTTGATTGTTTGTATAATTTTCAAAGTTCATATTTGAAAAGAAACCAATTGTGCCACTGATATTGTTGCAAAAAATTAACAAAAATAAGTTTTTTTTCCCTAGTGCAGCAAGAATGGTACTTTTCCTTAAGCTTTGGATGCTTATTTGATTGCTTCATTTTATTGTCTTCTTATTTTCTTTTTCAATTATTGAATGGATTCCTCAAAGGATGCCGCATTTGATAATGGTTTCTAGATATGCGAGTTAAAGGCAGCTCTATCAAGTAATGAATAATAGATCATTACTGAATGTGCAATTTCAAACGTTTTAGAGGTGCCTAATGCCATTCCTCCCTTGCACTATGATTTATGATATATGATGTATTGGTTTCTGGTGATCTCGTTGGCAATGAATCTGATGTCATGGCTAGGGAGCTCCTAGTTCTGTTAAAGTTTTTTTGGTCATCAATCTAGCTAAGCTGTCTATTTGCTAGGGTTGCAAGGGAATCTTCCCTATCGATAGCATAGTTATAGGGTACTTTTGATAAATTGACTTTTTTTCTGTTTTTTTCCGAGTGATGTAAGAAGATTATTATTCTTCATTGTGCTCAATTTGGAATGGGTATTACTCCCATAAATAAGCTTGTGTACTATTGCTCCATGTTTCATACATTAGTCATTCTATGCTTTTCTATGTTGGAGAAATAATGAGATTGAGTTTTAATGCTTATTATTCCAAATAATTCCATTTATAATTTTTTGAAAATAATTGAACTATATAAACTATGGTGAATTGAGTAATAATAGATATAGTATAAAAGAATTGAAGCATCCTAATACCAAAAGTTTTTTGTAGAATATTTATACATAGTCAAATATACTTTTGTATATATGTGCATTTATATTACTGAGCAATTGCAGTTCCATAGTTGTGATTTCAAGATATAGAAGAAGAAAGAACAACAAAACCAACCACGGTAGAAAAAAAAATGAAAATAGAAATGAGAAATAACATGGTCCACTAGTTGCTTAGTACGACTAGCTATATCCACCAAAAAATACTTATGCATTACATATTAAACCAAATTAGAAGTCTTACAGTATGTGCAGTGCAAAAATGGGCATGATAAATTTTGCAGAGAGAGAAAGAGAGAGAAAATAAATAGTTCCAGATCATGAAAACTGTAACCCAAAAAAATAAAATACAAAATATTTTATATTAAAACATTCTCAATTCAATTAACTAGAAAGGGTATGATCATCCGACAGGTCAGACACTGCTTTCCAAAATTTTGACCCACTGACCGGTCAGCAGGAGCTCTGTTATTGTGCTACTACAGCATCCTCAGGCGTTTAATATTGTTCATTTAAGTGCATGAAAGAAAATATTAAAGCCTGAGGATGCTGTAGTAGCACAATAACAGAGCTCCTGCTGACCGGTCAGTGGTCAAAATTTTTGGAGCAGTGTCTGACCTGTCTGATGATCATACCCTTTCTAGTTAATTGATTGAGAATGTTTAATATAAAATATTTTGTATTTTATTTTTTTGGGTTACAGTTTTCATGATCTGGAACTATTTATTTTCTCTCTCTTTCTCTCTCTGCAAAATTTATCATGCCATTTTTGCACTGCACATACTGTAAGACTTCTAATTTGGTTTAATATGTAATGCATAAGTATTTTTTGTGGATATAGCTAGTCGTACTAAGCAACTAGTGGACCATGTTATTTCTCATTCTATTTTCATTTTTTTTTTCTACCGTGGTTGGTTTTGTTGTTCTTTCTTCTTCTATATCTTGAAAATCACAACTATGGAACTGCAATTGCTCAATAATAAATGTACATATATACAAAAGTATATTTGACTATGTATAAATATTCTACAAAAAATTTTGGTATTAGGATGCTTCAATTCTTTTATACTATATCTATTATTACTCAATTCACCATAGTTATATAGTTCAATTATTTTCAAAAATTATAAATGGAATTATTTGGAATAATAAGCATTAAAAACTCAATCTCATTATTTCTCCAACTAGAAAAGCATAGAATGACTAATGTATGAAACATGGAGCAATAGTACACAAGCTTATTTATGGGAGTAATACCCATTCCAAATTGAGCACAATGAAGAATAATAATCTTCTTACATCACTCGGAAAAAACAGAAAAAAAGTCAATTTATCAAAAGTACCCTATAACTATGCTATCGATAGGGAAGATTCCCTTGCAACCCTAGCAAATAGACAGCTTAGCTAGATTGATGACCAAAAAAACTTTAAACAGAAACTAGGAGCTCCCTAGCCATGACATCAGATTCATTGCCAACGAGATCACCAGAAACCAATACATCATATATCATAAAATCATAGTGCAAGGGAGGAATGGCATTAGGCACCTCTAAAACGTTGAAATTGCACATTCAGTAATGATCTATTATTCATTACTTGATAGAGCTGCCTTTAACTCGCATATCTAGAAACCATTATCAAATGCGGCATCCTTTGAGGAATCCATTCAATAATTGAAAAAGAAAATAAGAAGACAATAAAATGAAGCAATCAAATAAGCATCCAAAGCTTAAGGAAAAGTACCATTCTTGCGTGCACTAGGGAAAAAAACTTATTTTTGTTAATTTTTTGCAACAATATCAGTGGCACAATTGGTTTCTTTTCAAATATGAACTTTGAAAAATTATACAAACAATCAAAACATAATTGAATATTACAAGTCCAGAGCCTAGCATGTAATACCATAATCTTATAAAAAACAGCTTGCATTAGTTGCATACAGCTTGAATATTCTAAAAAATAAAACAATCAGAGCCTAGCATGCAGTACAAGAATCATTTAAAAAATAGCATGCATATAGCTTGCATCTTTTAAAAAACAAACAATCAAAGCCTAACATGCAATACCATAATCTTATTAAAAATAGCTTGCATTAGTTGCATACAGCTTGAATATTTTAAAAAATAAACAATCAGAGCCTAGCATGCAGTATCAGAATCATTTAAAAAATAGCTTGCATATAGCTTGTGTCTTTTAAAAAACAAACAATCAAAGGCCTAGCATGCAAGACTAGAATCTTGATGGTGGCCAACAAGATCACCAAAGCAATGCATGTGATCCATTGAACTTCTAGTGCTCTACACAATTGCATTCTTTATTTATAAAAGAAGTTTATAATATTTCAATTCACAACATTATAGCACATAAATTGAAATCAAATAAAATTAATAACATGATTAAGAAGATTGATTTGTCATCCCTCCGAGGCAGATGATTGTTCCAATCTCCATGCTTCAAAAGGTAGTTACACAAAACAACAAAAACAAAAAGCCAACAAGAAGTGGAAGACATGTTGAGTGGAAAGGAAAAGGTATCACGAAGATGAAGACCAATGTGAGGTGGAAATCCTACGCAAATAAGCTTCTAGATCCTGTTAGGGTCTTTAGGAGTAACCCTATATTTGAACCATGGCACCAATGACTGACCAAATAGCATTCCGATTTGCTTCTCTGAAATTGAAGACTAACAATGATATAAAGATAAAACACACAATTCATGATAATTGTATGCAAAACATTTCAAAATCAAAGTTTCATGCAATTTTAATCACACAAAATGCTAATGTACCAAAGCAATACTAGCGTCATACCAAAATACCAGCACTATATTGTGCCAACTGATGTGGACACTACCAAAATGGATCACTATTTGGTTCAAGATTACAAGAATCACATCATCGCACATTGAATGTCCACACTATGGCCAAAATCTTCATGAAACAGCAATGCAATGTTATTTTCCACATCAATAATAAATTGGAATTATCTTTGTCACTACCAAATATTTATATATTTTGCCTATTGTCAGCATCACCGGTTAAAGATTCACAACAATTCACATAGCTTAACACCACTATTAACATTTATGCTGCATAAATTAGGTGGTTGTGTGATATGAGCTATGTGAAGGTGAGCACAATGGATGCGTGTGTGGTAAGGTAGTGAGCAATTATATGCATGTAGTGTGTCATGCTTTTTGAGGCAGTGTGGATAGTGAATGCATGTAGTTTGTTATGGTAGTCTACAAAATAAATATAGTGCTGAAAAATTAACAAAAAATTAATAAAAAATGATTTAGTGTGGGTTATATTTTGTCTGATAGATATTTTGGCTGCACCAATTTATGTGGAAAAGTCCCTAGCTAATGTTTAACAAGATATATACCATTTCTAATAACCTAACTTCAACACCCAACAAAAATTATCAATAGAATTTAATCAATTCAAAAATTTTATTGTTAATCCATTGATAATTATTTGTTGGATCTAGTGATAATCAAAATAGTTTAATCTTATCATTTAAAAAATATCATATGGTAACCCATTATTAAATTCATTGGGAAACTCCAAATTGAAATTTTGATGGAATTATGTCCGTAGTTATTAATGGAATCAATCAATTGATAAAATTTGATTGGTAAAATATTTTTTTGGAAATAATAATTAAACACTATTGTATATAGTCATCATACACTCTTATACATATAGTTATAAATATAGTTACATGCAATTATACATAGTAATATATAGTTATAAATATAGTTTTAAAAAGTTATATATAGTTATATGTTGTTATCCATTTATTTATAAAAATAGAATTGGTAAAACATATAGTTTTATATAGTTTTAAATTTATTTATTATGCATTTAATTATATATAAAATTTTATAGTTGTGCATATAATAAAATACAAATATATATAGTTATATGTTATTATAGATATAGTATATATAGTTATAAATAGTTATATATAGTTAAACATATAGTTATATATAGATTTATTCATACAAGTAGTTATAAGTAGTTATAGATAAATGTATATAATGTTATAAACAAATATATAGACTGACATATATGTATACATAGTTACAAATATAGTTATATTTAATTATATAAAGTTTTATATAGTTATACACATATAATTAAACATAATGTTGTATGTTGTTATACAGTTAATTATAAATATAGTTACATGTGGTTATACATATAGTTACACATATAGTTATACTTATATTTATACATGTAAGTATATATATATTTTCATATAATTTTATATATTTATACGTATAGGTATGTATAGGTATAGATATAGTTAAATACATTTTATATACTAATATATAAAAATATATGTTGTATCTTATATATTTAAATATAGTTATGTATAATATTTTTATAGGTATACATATAGTAAAAGATAATTATTTATAGTTATATGTTCTTATACCTCTAGTATATTTAGTTATAATTAAAGTTATATATAATTATATTTAATTATACATATAGTTATACATATGTATGTAGTTTAAGATGAGTTATATATATCATTTTTTTAGTTATACATATCGTAAAATACAATTATATATAGTTATATATTATTATACATATAGTATATTTTGTTAGAAATATAGTTATATAGAATTATACTTATAGTTATAAATTATTATATAGTTAAAAAATAGTTATATATAGTTATAATTATAGTTATAAAAATAGTTTACATAGTTACAAATATAATTACATATAGTTTAAAGAGTTTTATATAGTTATACAAATAATAATAAATAGTTATAGATATATAGTGAAACATATAGTTATATATATGTTGTTATAAATTTTAATTATAACTATAGTTACATGTGTGATTGTCCAAATAGTTATACATTTTTATTAATTTTTTTTGTAACTATTTCAGTGACACAATTGGTTTCTTTTCAAATATGAACCACCAAAATTAAACAAAAAATCAAGACAAAATTGAATATTACAAGTCCATTTATCCAATGGCTACCTAGATTTAGTTCCATTTCAAAAAACATCAATATATTGGATTATTTAGACATATTCTTATACATCTTCATATTTAACATTGATATATTGATTCTGTATTATTTAGACATCGATCTATGTCGACATTTCAAGAATTTTTAAGGAGTAAAAATGAACCTAAAATTAAGAGGGACACTTTCTCTCTAAAAAAACATTATATTATTGATGATAGTGTAACTGCCATGCCAATTACCTATCAAACTGAACATTGAAATGTGATCTAACACAATAATCCAAATGAGAATCAAAAATACATACCTACTAGAAAGAGTAATAATGTAGGAATAAGGCATTAAAAAATACAGAATCAATATAAAATAAATAATCCCTAGATGACAGGTAGAGAAGAAGCCTACTGAGAAGCTCCCAAAGGACACATCTACGTCATCAATCGATAAGAAGAAGCGTATGAAAAACATAAACCAACATAATTTATAGTTGGAAGTTGAGAAATATAAGCCAACCTCAAAGCTTATACTTCTTCATGATGTTGGCTGATGAAGATGATGGACAATAATGGTGGATGATGATGGAGAATCACAATGACGACAATGGTGATGGATGATGATGGTGGAGAACGATGATGGATGGTGAATTTTCCCTACACCATTACTCCAATCAAATGGGTGCTCATGCTCTCGGCTGGGGAGTGCAAACATTGGGGTTTTTAAATGTATTTCACCCATAATAAGATATGGGCTTGCGAAAGGTTTGAATATGTACCATTATAAATTTTATATCAAATTTTTGATTATGTTTTATAATCTATTTCTATATTTTATATATTTACCTATTTATGTATTTATGTATTTGTGTATTTATATATTTATGTATTTATATATTTTTGTATTTATATATTTATATATGTATATATTTATACATTTAGGTATGTATATGTATGTGTGTGTGTGTGTATATATATATATATATATATATTTACACGCACACACACAGATATTCACATAATTACATATATTGGCATATTTACATATATTCACATATTTACATATTTACATATTTACATTTTTACATTTTTACATTTTTACATTTTACATATTTACATATTCACATATTTACATTTTTACATTTTTTGATATAATTTATAATTTATAAAATTCTAAAAATCATTTAAAGATAGAAATAATTAAAAAAAGTTATATTTATTATTATTAATACAAATCAAGTATTAAAAGCTAATACTGAAAATTGTACACAATTATTTAATTCTTATAAATTTCAGTAGGGGCAAAAAATAAAATTTGATTCAAATTAACTTAGTGTAAATTTGGTAGTAATTTTCAAAAATGTTTATAGGACTAAAATAAATATAAATTTTTTATGAGCAAAAAATATTCTTAGTAATATTTAAATATCTTTGTTGAACCCCTAAAAAAACACTTGAAGTGTTCTTTTAATAATCACATTGAGATATTTATTTTTAAAATCATCAATTTTTTTTGATGTAATTAAAACATCTATGTATTAATCTTTAAATATCAATTTATTTTCTTTTAAATTTTATGAAAATATTAAAATTTTATTTTATAATACAAAATTTTCAAATTTTTTAGTAATTAATTTTTTAAAAGATTCCTATAAGCATAAAAATATATATATATTTTTACTTTAAATAATATAAGTATTTACTTGTTTATTTGTTAATTTAGATATTTTTATAAATTTTTTTATTTAATCATACAAATATTTATTTTAGCTTTTATTAGTAGTAATTTTTATGTATGTTTATTTATTAAAAAAATATCTTAAAAATTATTATAATTATATAATAAATTATTTAATGTTCTTTAATACTAATATTAAAATAACATAATTAAATATTTTAGAAAAATATTTTGTATAATTTTTTAAATATTTTATAAAAAAAAAGTAATTTTAGTCTTTATTAATATACATTAATATTATTATTTATTGATTTTTATAATTTATTTATTTATAATATCATATTTTTATAATTTATAAGAAGAATGTATATTTCAAGGATCGCTCAACAATAGACCATGACATACCTTAAATATACAAATATACAAAATTATATAAAACATTAAAACAAATAATATATTAAAAAAATTAAATCATAAAATATTAGTGACAGAAATTATCACTAGCACAAATAGCTAGGGAAAAATCCCAAGCTAAATGCATATATTTTGAGAAAATAAACATTTAAGGAATAATTGCTTGCAATTATATATAAATTTTTTAAAAATCACATAATTATTTAGTGATGAATTTGTCTCATTCTAATTAATTAGGGAAAATTAATTGCTAATCCATTGATAAATCCATTGCTAAAATTTATGCTTTTCTTTGCGTGAAAATATATGACAATATTAGTGACAAAAAATTTTAATTCGATGTAAAATTAAAAATATATTGCTATTCGCTAGCTAATCCCTAGGTAATTCCTAGCTAATTAGCTTGGAATGTTTACCTAGCTAAATTTATTTAGTTAAATAGACATTTTCTTATAGTGGATAGAGAGACAGACATGTATGCAAGCTAGCAGTCAGAGAAATAATCAGGTAGGTATGTAGACAGACAGATAGACAAACAAACAATTAGACTCATAGAATGACAGATAATCATACAAACTAACAAACAGACATACAAATAGATAGATAGAATGATAGACAAACAGATAGACAAACTAATTGATAGGCAAATAGACAAATAGATAGATAAATTGAAAAAAAAATAGATAGATAGATTGAAAAATAGATAAATATAGAGACAGATTGATAGGCAGAATGATAGATAGATTGATAGACATATTGACAAACAAATTTATAGATCGATTGATATATAGAATGATAGACATTTTGATAGACAAATAGATAGATAGATAGACTAATAGAAAGAACATTAGATATATAGATAGATAAAGAAATGGATAAACAGATAGATAGATATAGATTATAAATAGATAGAATGATAGATAGATAGACATCTAGATAAATAGATAGATAAAAGATAAACTTATAGATATATATAGACGGATATATACAGTGATAGACAAATAAATAACAAAATATATAGACAGATATATAGATAAATAGATAGACAAGTAGATAGATAGATAGACTGATAGATAGACAATTAAATAAAAAATAAAGAAATAGATTGATAGATAGACAACAGATAGATAGATAGATATATAGAAAGATAGATAGATAGACATATAGGTAAAAAATAGATAGATATATAGATATACATATAGATAGATAGATAGACAAATAGATAAATAGATAGGTCGTTAGATAGTCAGATAGCTATATAGAAAAAATTTATAGATAGATAGATAGACAAGTTAGATAAATAGATAGATAAATAAAAGATAAACATATAGATATATAGATAGATATATAGATATAGAGATAGAAAGACAGATTGATAGAAAGATATATAGACCAAAATATAGCAGATGGATATACAAGTAGATAGATCGATAGATAGATTGCTAGAGAGACAGATAGAGAAACAAATAGATAGATATATAAATAGATAGATAGACAAACAAATAAATAATAGACATATAGATAAATATACAAATAGATTGTAAACAGACTAGATAGATAGATAGATAAATAGACAAGCAAGTAGTTAAGTAGGTAGACAATAATGTAGGCATGCGGATAGATGGATAGATAGACAAACAAACAAATAGACACATATAATGAAAAAAACATGAAAACAGACAAATAGATAGATAGATAGATAGGTAGGATAGAAAGATAGAAAGACAAATATATATATATAGATAGAAAAAATGATAGATTGATTGATAGACATGTAGATAGACAAATAGATAGATATATAAATATATAGATAGAATAGAGATAGATAGATAGATAGATAAATAGAGAGATAGATAGATAAATCGATAGAAAGATTGATAGATAGATTGATAGACATATTAACTAATAGTTTGATAGACATTTTGATAGACATATATAGATAGATAATAGATAGGATAGATTAATAAATAAATTGATAGATAGATAAAAAGATAGATAGATAAATAGATAGATAGATAGATAGATATATAAACTGATTATTAGACTGATATATAGATAACTAGATACATAGACTTATAGATAGATAAATCGATATAGATATATATAGACAGATAGATAGACAGAAATATAGATAGATAGATAGACAAATATATAAACAAATAGTAGTAAATAGATATCCAAAAAGATAGGCAGACACACACACACATACACACACACACACATATATATATATAAACAAAGTTAGATTGATAGATAGACAAATTAATAGATTATTAGATAGACAGATAGATAGACATATAGATAAATAGATTGATAGATAGATATATAGATTAAAAATAGATAGACAGATAGATATACATAAATATAGATAGATAGAGAGATAAATAGATAGGAAGTTAGATAAAAAAATAAAAAGACAGAAAGAAAGATAAATAGATAGCCAGATGGAGAGACAGACAGAAATAGTGATAAATGATAGTTAGATAAATAGACAAATAGAAAAAGATAGATAGATAGATAGATCAATCGATGGGTCGATAGATAGATTGATAGATAGATAGTTAGAAAAATAGAAAGACAGATTGATAGAAAGATTGATAGATTGATTGAATAATAGATAGATAGACAAATAGATAGAGTGACATATATTTTAAAAGATAGATGATATTTAGATAGAAAGACAAATAGATAGATAGATAGATTGATTGATTGATTTATAGATACACAGATAGATACACAAATTGAAAGAAAAAGTGATAAATAGATTGATATACATTTTGTTATACAAATTCATAGATTAATTGATAGATAGATAGATTCATTGATTGATAGATAGTCAGATAGACATATAGATATATATTTAGATAGATTCATAAAAAGATAGATAGATCTATAGATTATTAGATAGATATATTAATAGATAGATAAATAGATACATAGACATAAAGATAGATAGATAGTTATATAGAGAAATTTTTAGTCAGATAGATAGGAAGAAAAAAAGACAGACAGATAGATAGATATAAAGAGAGATAGATAGATAGATAGATAAAAGGTTGATATAAACTTAGAAAAAATGATAGATAGATAGATAGATATATAGACATATAGTTAGACATATAGAAAACATATAATAGATAATAACTTATTATACTAATAAATAGATAGATAGATATATAGAAATATAGATAGAGAAAAATACATATAGATAGATAGATAGATATAGATAGATAGATAAATAGATACATAGATAGATAGATAGATAGACTTTAAGATAGACAGAAAGATATATATTTAGATCGATAAATAGAGAGAAATACAGATATATAGATAGATAGATAGATTGATAAACAGATAGATAGACAGATAGATTGATAAACATATAGATGGACAGATAGATTGATAGATAGTTAGATAGACAAATAGATAGGTAGATAGTTAGATAAATAGATAGAAAGATAAGTCGATAGATATATAAATAGATTATTAGACTGATATATAGCTAGATAGATAAATAGATAGGTAGATTAATACAGATGTATATAGACAGATAGATAGACAAATAGATAGAAAATTGCTAGACAGATAGATAGATATATAGATAGATATTAAGAAAGATATATAGGATGATAATAGACATATAGATAAACAGATAGATAGACAAATAGATAAATATACAGAAAAAAGATTTATAGATAGATAGAAAAAATATGCAAATATATCGACACATAGATAAATAGAGAGATACTCATATTGATACATAGATAGATAGATAGTCAAATAAATATACAATTAGATAAAAAGATAGATATACTTACAGTATATTATTAGATAGACTGATAGATAGGTAGATTGATAGATAAACAAGTAGATAGATAGATAGACTAATAGATAAACATATAAAAAAATATATAGATAGATAGATAGACAGAAAGATAGACACATAGATAGAAAGATATATATAGAGATAGATAGATAGATAGACAAGTAGATAGATAGATAGACTAATAGATAGATAGTTAGATAAATAGATAGATAGACAGGTAGATAGATAGATAGACAAATAGGTAATAGACTGACAAAAAGATAGATAGATAGATCAATTGATTGATTGATATTCAAATTGATTGTAAAATAGATAGATAGATAGACAAACAGACTAACATGCAAGCAGTCAAGCATGTCGAGAATCTGGTAGGTAGGTAGACAAACCGTTAGACAAACATACAAATAGACACAGAATAAAAGACTAACAATCAAACAAATAGGCAAAAATATAGAATCACAAATAGACATGCGGATAGACAGGCAATAGATTTGTAGATAGACAAATAGACAAATAAACAGATAGATTGTTTGCTAAATAAATAGATAGACAGATAGATAGAAAAATTGATAAACAAATAGATAGATATATAGATAGATAGATAGATAGTCAGATAGATAGATAATAGATAGATAGCTAGAAAAATAGATAGATATATAGATAGATAGATAGTCAAATTAATAGATAAAATGATATAAAGAATGAAAGATATATTGATAGACATACTAACTTACAGATTGATAGATATATTGATAGATAGATCATTAGACATATTGATAGACAAATAGATAGATAAAAAGATAGATATAGAGATAGATAGATAGATATTTTAATAGATTTTTAGGGAGATATATATATACATAGATAGATATTGATTGACAAATAGATAGACATCTAGATAGACAAATAGAGAGATAGATAGTATTATAGATAGATAGATAAAGAGAGAGAGAGAGAGAGAGATATATATATATATATATATATATATAAAGACAAATAAAAGATTAAAAGATTAATATATAGATAGATAGATAGACAGATATAATCAAATAGATAACCAAAAAGAAAGACAAACAACTAGAAATATTGATAGATAGATATATAGACAGATAGATAGGTAGAAAGATAGATAGAATAATAGATAGTCATATAGATATACATATACATAGATATATTAATAGATAGATAGATATATAAACAAATAGATAGATATATATATATATATATACAAATAGAAAAATAGATAGATTTACATATTTATAGACAAAATGATAGAAATATTGTTAGAAAGATTCATAAGTAGTTATATAGACAGATTGAAAGACAGATAGATAGATAAATAGATAGATAGATAAATAGGCAGATAGATCAATAGATAGATAAAAGACAAATAGACAAATAGAAATATAGATACAAGTCTAATAGATACATAGATATATAGATAGATAGAAAGATATATAGACAGATAGATAGACAAAAAAAAAAATATACATATATAGAGAGAGATAAACAAAAAAATAGATAGATTGATAGATAGATTGACAAATAAATAGAAAGAAAGAACGATAGATAAATATATAAATAAAAAGATCGATAGATAGATTGATAGACAGATAGATGGCAGATAGATAGATTGATTGATAGAAAGATTGATATATTGATAGATAGAACGATATAGTGATTGATAGACAGATTGATAGAAATATAGAAAGATAGATTGATTAAATAATAGATAGATAAATAGATAGATATAATTATAGATCGACAGTTTATTAGAGATTTTGATAGATGGATAAACAAACAAAGAAATAAACATATAGTTAGTCAAATAAATTGATATGAAGATAAATAAACAGAATGATAGATAGATAAATTAATGATTAACAAACAAATAGATAAGATAAATAGATAGTTAGAATGATAGATAAATAGATAGACACATAGATAGATTGATACACAATAGGTTGATAGTCAAAATTATAAATAGTTTGATCGAGAGAGAGAGATAAATAGATAAATAGATATAAAAACAAATAGATAGAAAGATAAAATAAATATTTTTAGATTGATTGATAGATATTTTGATAGTCAGATTAATAGACAGATTGATACAAAGCTAGATGATTGACTTATAGTCAGAGATAGATAGATAGATAGAAATATTGACAAATTCATAAATAGATAGATAGATAGATTAATAGAAAGATAGATAGATCGATAGATAGATGAATAGATACATAGATACATAGATAGATAGACACTTAGATAAATAAATAAATAAAGAAATTTAATAGAAAGAAAAAATTGGTAAATAAAAAGATAGATATAGATAGAGAGATAAATAGAAAGATAGACAGATAGATAGATAGATAGATAGACAGATTGATATATTGATACATAGATTGATAGACATATATATAAATAAATAATAGAAAAAAAAATAAAAAAAATAAAATAATAGAGATATATAAATACATAGATAGATAGAAAAAAGATAGACAGATAGATAGATAAATAAATAGATAGATATATTGATAGACAAATACATAGACAGAAAGTTAGACATATAGATCGATAGATATATAGATAGATAGATTGGAAACATACAGATAGATAGATAGAAAGATAGTATATAGAAATATAGATAAATAGATGGACAGATAATTAGATAGATAGTTAGTTAGATAGACAGATAAATAAATAGATGGATAGATAAAAAGATAGATAGACAGATAGATAGAAAGATAGATAGACAGACAAATATATAAAAAAGTCTGACAAATAGGCAGATACACAATTTGATAGATAGACTAACAATTAAACAAACATAAAGGTAGATAGATATATAGATTTATAAATTGATTTATAAATAGATAAATAAACATTTATTTACAAAGATAAATAGATAGATTGAAAGATATTTTGATAGATTGATTGATAGACATATTGTTGGACAGATTGACTGATTGATTGATAAAAAGATATATAAATGATAGATAGATAGATAGATAGTCAAATATATAGATAAAGAGATAGATTCTCTTATAGATAGATATCATAAATATTGACAGATTGATAGAAAGAAATATAGACAAATAGATAGACAAATAGATAGACAAATAAATAAAAAATAGATAGATAATAGATTGACATATAGATAAATTTATAGATAGATAGATAGATAATTGATTTAGACATATAGATAGATAGATACATAGATAGAAAGAAAGAAAGATAGATAATTAGCAGATAGATATATTAATTGATAGATATATAGATAGGTTGATAGATAGATAAATAAATACATAGATACAAATATAGATTAATAGATATATGTATATATATATATATATATAAAGATAGAAGATTGATAGACAAATAGAGAAATATATTAAAATAGATTATTATACTAATCTTTAGATAGATAGATAGATAGATAATAAGTTGATATATAGAAAGACAGATAGATAGATAGATATATAAATAGATTATAAAACTAATATATATTAATGTATATATATATACACACACATATAGTTATATAGTTAGATAGACAAATAGATAGAACATATATAGAAAAAATAAAGATTGATAGATAGACATATAGATAGACAAATAAATACACTGATAGATAGATAGATAAATATATACAAATAGATTGACACTTAGTTTGACTGATAGATAGGCAGTAATATAGATAAAAAGATAAACAGATAGATATATAGATAGATATAAAGTGAGACAAATAAATAGTTAGATAGATAGTCAAATCAATAAATATATATAGATATATGGAAAGGCATTTTGATAAACATATAATTAAACAAATAGATAGATATAAAGATATATAGATAAATTGATAGATAGAAAGATAGATATAGATAGATAGGTAGGTAGATAAATAGATAGACAAGTAGATATACAGATAGATAGACTAATATATCGATAGATAAATAGATAGATTGATAGATTGATATACGGATAGATAGACACACAGATAGATAAATAGATAGATAGATAGTTAGATAAATAAATAGTAAACAAATAAATAAATATACATATATGAAAGATGTCAGGAAAGTAGACAATTAGGTAGGTAGGTAGGTAGGTAGACACAGACAAACAACCAAATAGATACATAAAATGATAGAAAAATAAAATAAAAAAAGTCAAATAGATAGATAGATAGAGAGACCAATAAAAATATAGATAGATAGACATATTGATAACCAGAATGATAGATTGATTATTAATAGATTGATAGACATATTGATAGAGATATAGAAAAACTGATCGACAAATAGATAGATGGATAGACAAATAGATAGACATACGTATAGATTGATAGACAGAAAGATAGATAGATATACAAAAAAATAGAAAGATGTATAGATAAACAGATAGATTTACAAATTGATAGAAAGATTAATAAATAGACTAATAGGCTGATTAATAAATAGATTGATAGATATATTGATAGATAGATAGATTAAAAGATAGATAGATAGATAGATATATTAATTGATTGATAGATAGATTCCCAGATATATATATATATATATAGACAAAAAGATTTAGATATAGAAAGATAGATAGATAGATAAAAGATATATAGATAGATAAAGAGAGAAAAGGTCTTACAGTTAGACAAATAGACAGTTAGATAGACAGACAAATAGATAGATAGAATATTAGATAGATAGAAAGAAAGGAAGATAGATAGATAGATAGATAAAAAGACAAATAGATATACAGATTGATAGATAGATTAATATATAGATTGATAGATAGATGAAAATAGACAAATAGATAATTGATAGATAGATAAATTGTCAAATTGATAAAAAGATAGGTAGATAAATAGATAGACAAATTGATATTTATATAAAAATACATATATAGAGATAGATAGAAAGATAGACAGATGAATAGAAAAATAGATAGATAGATAGATACACATATAGATATATAGACAGATATATAGATAGATAGAAAGATAGCTAGATTGGTAGAATGATAGATAAATTAAAAGATAGAATGATAGACATAAAGAAATATAGACATAAAGATTGATATAAATATAAAATAAATATAGACATATAGATAGACTGATTGACAAATAGATAGATAAATAGAATGATAGACTGATATGCAGATAGATAGATATATAGATAAATATATAGTTACATAGAAATATAATTACATTGATAGATAAAGAGATAGATAGATAGACTTAAAAATAGATATAAATATATATAGATTCATAATAGATAAATAGATAAAGGCAGATAGATAGATAGATAGATATATAAAGATACGTAGAGAGATAGTTAGAGAAAATGATAGAGATTGATATTTATATTCATAGATAGATTTAAAAGAGATATAGATAGAAAGAGAAATAAATAGATAAACAGCTAAATAAATAGAAAGATATACAGATAGATATATAGATAGATAGATAGATAGATCAATTGAGAGATACATAGATAGATATATAGATAGAAAGATAGACAGATAGATAAATAGATAGCTAGATAGATAGATATACATATGAGATAAACAGATAGATAGACAGATTGTTAGAGAGATAGACACACAAATATATAGATAGATAGAAAATATATAGATAGATAGACAATAGATATATTGATACTAGAATGATAAACTAATGATAAATAGATAGATTGACTATAGATAGATATATAAGATTATATAGATATATAGATATTAGATAATAGAGATATAGATATATAGATATATAGATAGAAAGATAGATAGATTAATAGATAGATAGATAGATATATAGATAGATAGAGAGATTGATAGAAAGAAATATAGAAAGACACATAGATAGATAGATAGATATAATATATTGATTA
This sequence comes from Sapria himalayana, assembly GCA_029783825.1. Taxonomy (NCBI): domain Eukaryota; kingdom Viridiplantae; phylum Streptophyta; class Magnoliopsida; order Malpighiales; family Rafflesiaceae; genus Sapria; species Sapria himalayana. Next base: position 43,493 of record JAREIK010008836.1, read on the forward strand.
ATTGAATGATAGATTGATAGATTGATAAATAGATATACAGTTATATAGGTAGATAATTGCATAATAGGTAGACAGATTAATAGATAGATAGATAAACAGATAGATAAATAGATAGATAGACAGATAGACAGATAGAAAGACAGATAGATAAATAGATGATTGATTGAGAAATAGACTGATAGATATATAGATAGATTGATTGATAGATAGACATATAGAATGATAGATAGATATACAATAGATATACAAATAGATATACAAATAGATATACAGATAGATAACACTACAATAAAATATTGATTTAGCTATGGAATTTTAGCTAGGGATCAATCCCTATTTAAAATTCAAGGGATTAGTTAGGGAAAAGCAAGGGATTGATGATTTTTTATTACAAAATAAATAGCAATGGATTAGCGATGGATTAGTGTGGGAAAACTTTTCAATAATTCCACGAAAGAAATTTGGGGGATTTAGTTACGGATTATAGACGAAAAATATTCGTAACTTCCTCTCTAGAAAAGTGGGGATTTTAGCGATTGATTTTGCGATGGAATATCCCTTGTTAATAAAATCCTTGACTTAGCGATGGATTTAACGATTGAATTTCCCCTGCTAATAAAATCTTTGATTTAGCGACGGATTTTGCAACGAAATATTCCTTGCTAATAAAATTCTTGATTTAGCGACTAATTTAGAGATGGATTTTTCCTTGCTAATAAAATCCTTGATTTAGCGATGGATGTTCCCTTGCTAATAAAATTCTAGATTTAGCGACATATGTTCCATTACGAACAAAATCCTAGATAATCGATGGATTTAGCGACAGATGTTCTTTTGCTAATAAAATTTTAGATTAGCGATGGATTTAGTGATGTAATTTCCATTGCTAATAAAATCCTTGATTTAGTGATGAATTTAGCTATGAATTTTTCCTTGCTAATAAAATTCTTGATTTAGCTATGGATTTAGCGATGGATTTTCCCTGGCTAATAAAATCCATATTTTATTATCGGATCTAGCGAATGAATATCCCTAGCTAATAAAATACATATATTAGTGATGGATTTAGCAATGGAATTTCCTGCAAACAAAAACATTAATTTGTAATGGATTTAGTAATTTATAATTTTCCTAGCTAGGGAAACGAAATTTTTCTAGCTAATAAAATTTATAATTTAGCGACGGATATAGTGATAGATTTATCGATTTATTTTCTCGAGCTAATAAAATTCATAATAAAGCGATGAATTTTTCCTAGCTTATAAAATTTATAATTTAGCTACGAGTTTAGCAATGGTATTTCCCTAGCCAATATTTAATTATTTAATTTTTATTTATTTATTATTTGTTTAATATTTTATTTAATTTTGTTTATTAAATATATGTTATTGGTCTATAAATGAGCAATCCTTGAAACACACATTCTCCTAATAAAATCATAAAAAATGATATTATAAATAATTAATTTAAAATATATAAAAATACAAAAAAAAAAATTATATTAATAAGAACTAAAATAACTATTTTTTTGATGTAGTAATTTTTTAAAAAATTATACAAAAAATTGTTCTAAAATTTTTAATTAAGAAAATAAATAATTTAAATTATAGTAACATTAAATAATTAATTTAATAAGTATAATTTTTTTTCAATATTTAAAAAATTAAATTAACATACATTAAAATTTCTACAAATTTAAATGTAAATTAATTCATTGTATTATAAAATAGAAAATATTTTCAAAAAATCTAAATTGACGAATAAACTAGTAAATATTAATATTATTATAAGTATTAAAAATATTTATGATTATAGAAAACTTTTAAAAAAATAAATAATACAAATTTTGAAAATCTTTAATAAAATAAAAATATAATTTTTTCAATAAAGTAAAAAAAATAAAATAATAATTATAAATAAATACATAGATGTTTAATCCTACTAAATTTATAAAAATTAAACAATTGAATAATATTTTTACAACTAGCTTTTAACATTAAATTTTTAATAACATAATAAATATTACTTTTTTTTATTATTTTCTCACTTTTTGTAATTTTTTGAATTTTAAAAATTATTAATGATATTAAATGATATAAAATTTTATGCGTTTAAAATTATTTGATATTATCTTCGTAAAAATTAATATGAATTCTTAAAAATTTATAACCATAAAATTAAAATTTTTATATAATTTTTAACATTAAAAGTATTTTATAACTTTTAGGCGAGGGCTATAAGACACATCATCTTTCATTTATGTCTTATTATATCAATTTTGTTAATTTTGTACATATTTGATATTTTTTTAAGGCAAAAATTAATTTTTTTTGTTTATATATTTATTGTTTAATTAATATTATAATAATAATTATAAGGTATTTGTTTTTCATATGAACCTTGCTACACGCACATTAATTTTGTTAAAAAATTTTGATAATAAATAAAACTAATGAGTATTTTTGTATTATATATATATTGTTTATTTAATATTTTAATTATTAAAAATTTAAATATTTTTCTAAAATATACATTCTCTCTCTCGACTTTACGTGTCTCTAACAAAACCAAATTCCTCCAGATTCTGAAATCTATCTCTCGACACCGATTCAACTAAAATTAATTCGAGGTTTAAGTTGTAATTTGTTATTGATTTGAAGGGATGTTTATACATTTATTTTTTATTGATTATCATGGATTGCTTAATCGAAGAGTAAGTGTTTTTATTCTATTTTTTTTGTTTTGAATTTCTTCTTTAATCATCATGGTAAACTTGGATTTCATATATAACCTATACGTATACATGCTTCATGCACCTGTGATATAATGCGTTATCATTGTGTGGATTTTGATGGTGACCATATACAAAAGCAATAAATAAACAGTATATATACTTAGGTATGCCGACTTGATAACTACAAAAATAATATACATCAATATGCATGTATATTTTATACATAAATAGTATACATACTTAGGTATGCCGACTTGATATCTACAAAAAATATTCTAAAATGAGTAATGATTGAATTCAAAATTAAAATAAAATAAAATAGATAAAATCGAGAAAACCAAGAAAATCAAGAAAATAGAGAAAATCAAGAAAACCGAGAATCCTTAGAAAACTGATAAACCTGAGAAAATCGAGAAACCCGATAAACCCGATAAAACCGAGAAAACCGAGAAAATCGAGAAAATCTAGAAAATCGATAAAATACATAAATCGATAAAATCGATAAAATACATAAAATACATAAAATTGATAAAATCGATAAAATACATAAAATACATAAAATCGATAAAATACATAAATTACATAAAATCAATAAAATACATAAAATACATAAAATCGATAAAATACGTAAAATATGTAAAATACGTAAAATACATAAAATACATAAAATACATAAAATACATAAAATACATAAAATACATAAAATACATAAAATACATAAAATACATAAAATACATAAACTAAATAAATAATAAAATAAATAAATAAATAAAATAAATAAAATAAATAAAATAAATAAAATAAATAAAATAAATAAAATAAATAAAATACACAAAATACATAAAATACATAAAATAAATAAAATATATAAAATAATAGTTAGCATGTCAAATTAATTAAACTGATTATACTCGATTAAATCAGTTTGAACTATTCTACCAACTTCTAGAAAACTCAATAATATTCACACATGTAATTGAAAATAATTGAGCAAGAGTTTCTCAATTCACTTTGAAATGTTCTCATGATATGTGTTGTTGTGTGCTAGGAACCCCAAATCACTTTTATTTATATGCAAAATTCCAATTTTTAAAATTTATGATGCAACATTTATTAAGCCAACACATAACTTTCACATGTCAAGTCAATCCTTGGTAGGTATACACATCATCATATAACAAACACACTTTTAAGCACTTGGCATTAATGCATGAGAATACATAGTAAGCACATAATCAATACTTATCACTCATGTAAGCCAAGACATGGAAATCATACATACTAATACATGATATTCATGCAAGTAAGCATGTGATAAGCTTGTAAGTCAACATATGATATAAAAAAAATTATTCTTATTAATTCTTTCATAGACTTTATTGTCTTTTTCCTACATTATTCATTATATTCTTACGGTTGCACTTATCTTTAACAAAGATTATCATGGTGTGTGTGTGTGTAAAGATTTTTATTTACCATGTACCTAAATTTTGTAAATTAAATTTATCTCAGAATTATCTCAAACATAATAACTTCATATTTATGTTTCTTGAAATTAAACACTTATATTTCTAATAATTTCAATATTCCTTCAATAGATGTCTCGTAGTGTGTGATTCCTTATGATCTCTCTTGTGTTAGTGATGAGTGGACTTGTTGAATCAAGTTTAATAATATTAAAATAATGATTTCATACTGATATAATAAGATCAAGATATAGCAATGTGTCATGGACACTCAAGCTAAGATAGTATAAATATATGAACCAAACTTTTTGTACATAATTATTATCAAGAATAATATTTTTAAAAACAAATAGCATGGTAATAATAATTCGAACCAACAACATGGTAGCCTGATCGGCAAAAGATGATGAATACTCTAACACTGAAAATATGAGTCTGTTCCTCGTAGATGTTGGATACGTTTTCCATGGAGCTATCATTTATCATGTTGTTCAGATGTTGGGATGCAAATTTAACCTATTCTAATCATGAAGCCTCATAGCTTATATACGAGCCAAAAAATAATTTTGGGTAGAGTTTGGGAGAAGGGTAGGTAGATAAAAAAGTATAATATATTTTATATATAACATTTTTGATTTAGAAAGAGAATATAAAACAATTAAAAATATTTAGAAATTTTAATGCTTATAATCCCTATAATGCCATGCAATACAATAGATTTTTTTCTACCAAAAAATATTTTTATTAACTTCATTAATGATTTTCCATAACAATATAGGTTTATTATACTCTAACAATTCAACTTCTACCAAATTTATATTAACTATAATTTATACCATTACAACTGTGGTTTATGAAGAGTTGGGTATCTCTGTAACGTTGATGAATTTCATACCATACAAAAGTATTCTCTTTACGATAACATTCATTAGGATACCCTTTATCATGCCGTGTTAATAACATCATCTTTTAACACACTATAATTTTCCTATGCTGCAATATGTTTATTTTAACAATATAAAAAACCAATAAATACGAGTAGTAATTGTTAGTTGAATGTTGTAGTTATTAGTTGGGTATGATAATTATTAGTAGTAACCTACAAGCTTGAATCTAAGTTTCATATTTCACAAAATTTGTGGCAGATATATCTTCTAATAAATAGCAATAAAGAATATAAGAAAATATGAGAAGTATTATGAAAATGTATGTATCACTAATGAAACATTAATTTATAGTACTAGCGAATATATGTGAGTACTCTTTTATGTGAGTATTTTTTTATAGTTTAATATGATATAAACATATTTACTAATTAATTTTTAGTCTAGAAGATATATTATTAAATATTATTTAATATCTTAATAAAATAAATATAAATTATTATAATTTCAAGAACATCAATACAATATAATAAAAAAATAGTAACATATCATAAAAATACAACATACTTAATTATAAAGAACATTATTAAGTTGTAAATAAAAATAAAAATTTCAAAACTATTGATAATTATTTTGTATTTTTATATTTTTTATCTTGAGATAATAGAATGAGATGATTTATATAGATTAATAGTATTATAGTTTCTTTTTGTATTTATATGTGAATTTTTTTTATTTAATAAATGATAATATCATTTTATAATTTTATTCATAATATATATTATTGTCGGTTTTTATTTATTTTATTAAGTTGTTTTATTTTTTATGGTAATACTCGATATGTATTAATCTTCATATTTTTCCTCAATATATATATATATATATATATATATATATATATATATATATATATATATATATATATATATATATATATATATAATATATCTATGAACATGCAGATATATGGAAGAAATTTATGATGCTTAGCAAAACATTTCTTCGATATAGAAGTAGTAAACGGCCATTTAAGTAACATTCTGCTCATGTGGAAAATGGTAGAAATATAGTATTCTTTTCTCTCTCTCTCTCTAAACATCTTGCTGGTCATGTTTAGTTATTTCTTGAAGTTGTATGACCATATATAAATATTTGTATAATTATATATAAATAATTGAAAACTTTTATAACACTATATAATTAAATATAACTAAATTTGTAAGTATGTATACATATATGTAAATCAATATATTTATTTATAACATTATATATTTATGTATAACTATTTGTATCGAATATATCTATATATTACTATATGTTTAACTATACAAAAATATTTTTAGTTATATACTATATGTATAATCACATATAACTATAGATAATTATATTTTATTATATGTATTACTATAAAAGTTTTATACATAACTATTATATAAATAAATAAATATACCTATATGTATAAATATAAGTTTAACTATATGTGTAACTATATGTATAACCACATGTAACTATATTTAATATTACATGTATAACAACATACAACATTATGTTAATTATATGTGTATAACTATATATAAATATTTTTAAAACTAAATAAAACTTTATATAATTAAATATAACTATATTTTTAACTATTTATACATATATGTATACATATATGCAAATATATATACTTGTTTATAACTTTTTATCTATTTATGTATAACTAAATATAATTACTCATATGAATATAATATATATATATATATATAACTAAATGTTTAACGATATATAAATATTTATAACTATATATTATATGTATAATAACAAATAACTATACATAATTTTATATTATTAATGTATAACCTATATTTAAATATATAATTAAAAACATAATTTAATATACATTTTTATATATTAGTATAAAAATGTATTTTAGTATATCCATACCTATACATAACTATATGTATATATATATGGATTTTTTGAACAAATATATATACATACTTGTATAAATATAAGTTTAACTATACATGTAACTATATCTATAATCACATGTAACTATATTTATAATTACATGTATAATAACATACAACATCATATTTAATTATATGTGTATAACTATATATAAATATTTGTAAAACTAAATAAAACTTTATATAATTAAATATAACTATATTTTTAACTATTTATACATATATGTATACATATATGTAAATCTATATATCTGTTTATAACATTGTATATATTTATGTATAACTAAATTTAACTACTCGTATGAATATATGTGTGTGCCTGTGTGTGTGTGTGTGTGTGTGTGTGTGTGTGTGTATATATATATATATAACTAAATGTTTAATGATATATAATTTTTTATAACTATATATATTATATGTATAATAACTATAACTATAAATAATTCTATCTTACTATATATATAACTATAAAAATTTTATACATAACTATATTTAAATATCTAATTAACAATATTTATTTAATATACATTTTTATATTTAGTATGATAAATATATTTAGTATATCCATACCTATACATAACTATATGTATAAATATATGAAATTATATGAAAAAATATATATACATACATGTATAAATATAAGTTTAACTATATGTGTAACAATATGTATAACTAAATGTAACAATATTTATAATTATATGTATAAAAACATACAACACAATGTTTAACTATATGAGTATAACTATATATATATATATTTATAACTATAAAAAACTCTATATAAATAAATATTACTTTATTTTAATTATGTATACATATATGTATACATATATGTAAATCTATATAATTGTTTATAATTCTGTATACATTTATTTACATTTACTTATAACAACTTGTATGCATATATTTATATATAATTATTTGATTAACTATATGTAACTATTTATAACTACATTTACTATTTGTATCCTAACATATTATTATATGGAATAATATTAATTTGTTGAACTAATTTGAAATTAAATGGAAAAAGATATATTATCAACTATATGTAAGCACGTATCATGAGAGTGTTCGATGATCGGGCTTATATATCTTATAATACAAATAAGGGTCATACTCTTACCTAAACCTAGCCCTTGGCCCTCAGACTCAAATATGAACTTATGTATGATAAATGATGTAATATTTGAAAGGTTTATATAGATGAAATTTTATTTTCTTTTATATAATTTTTCATTCTACCACTGCACTCTTTATGTGTATCTTTCTCTCTCCCTCTCTAATTCTTCCTGTCACTCTATTCCTCTTTTTCTTTATGTGTCACACACTCTCTCTTGTATTCTCTTTCTCACTCTCCTTTCTTATTTGTTCTCCCTCCCTCTCTCTCTCTCTCTCTCTCTCTCTCCCTTTCTCTCCCTCTATCTTCTTCTTCTCTCTCTTTTTCCCCCTCTCTCCCTTCACCATTTCTCTTCCCCTCTCTCCCCTCCTCTCTCTTCTTTACTCTCTCTCTCTCCCTCCCTCCCCCCGTCTCCCCATTTCTCTGCCCCTCTCTCTCGCTCCCCATCTTCTCTCTCTCTCTCTCTCTCTCTCTCTCTCTCCCTCCTCCTTCAAACATTAAATATCTATTTTAGCTTTCATTTCTTCTGCATTATAACATTTTTCACCCTTTATCTAGTATAACTATGATATCTATTAATCTTTATCGTGCTAAATTTGCTTTATCTATTAATGTAGATTCTGCAAATGCATTGCCTCGATATTCACGATATTTAATTTTTAAATATTCATCTGTAAGTAATTTTTTTTAATTATTTATATATTTTGAAGTAATAAAGTGTTTTATTCACAATAATGATTGGGCATTATTTTTTGTAAATAAAATAGGGCAAAATAAGCTAAGATCATCAGTAGATGTACAAAAATATTATTAATGGATTTTTGAATAAAGATTTTTTGACTAGGCTTGAAACTTTCATCAATTTTGCATGTAGTAAAATGAGGTTGATGGATGGAGAACAAATTAAGTGTCCATGTACTCATCGCAAGTATCAGAATATCCCTTTTCATGATGCAAACACAATAAGATATCATTTGGCTAAATATGGCTCTATGCCAAATTATTTTGTTTGGATTTATCTTAGGGAAAGTACAATTGCTCTAAATATTGAAAAAAATGAGGGTATTGAATCGTTTGTTTATGGTGAAGATTCATCAAACACATCCTATCGAATGATCACAAAAGCAGCTGGTACTGACTTCAGTATGGATTACATGGATGAACTACCTAATCCTGAAGCTCATAAATTTTATGAAATGCTTAAAGCTGCAGATAAGAGTTGTGGCATGGTTGTAAAACACATTCACAATTGTCATTTGTTGCTTGACTAATGAGCATTAAGTCAGAAAATAATGTCTGAGAAATTATTTGATCAGATGACAGAACTGATGAAGGAGATTGTTCCGAATAATAATTTGATCACTAACAACTTTTACAACACTAAGAAGTTACAACGAGGAATGGGTCTACTAGTGGAAAAAATTGATTGTTGTTTAAATGAATGCATGTTATATTGTGGCGGTGATAATGATTTAATTAGCTGTAAGTTTTGTGATAATCCTTGATTTAGGAATGCACCTCGTGTTGTAGATATGTGACAAAAATTAAAGGTTGTCTTTAAGAAGATGTATTATTTTCTATTAATTCCTCTATTACAGAGACTATATGCATCAAATGCTACAGCAAATGATTTGAGTGGCAATATAAGCATGCTGTTGTAGAAGGGGTAATGTGTCATTCATCAGATTCACCTGCTTGGAAGCATTTTAATTATATACATCAAGATTTTGTCGCAGAAAGTTGAAATGTGAGATTGGGTCTTTGCACTAATGGATTTCAGCCATTTGGGCAAACTGGACAATAGTATTCAACATGGCTAGTGATAGTGACACCTTATAACTTGTCTCCATGGTTTTGTATGAAGGAGCAATATATGTTTTTGTCATTATTGATTCTAGGGCCAAAAAATTTGAAAGACATGCTGGATGTTTTTCAGCCTCTTACATATGATATCTCAAATAGGCAAAATTTTATTATGCGAGCATCCCATATGTGGACGGTAAGTGACTTTTCTATATATTCAATGTTGTCTGGCTAGAGTACTGTAGGGTGATTTGCATGCCCATTTTGCAAGGCAAATTCTGATGTATTGACCCTCAAATTTAGTGGTAAACAGTGATGGTTTGATAACCATCGTAAGTTTCTACCTACGAATCATTCATTTCGAAGAAATAGAACTGCATTTCTAAAAAATAAAACTATGATGACAGTTGCACTAGTAGTTCGTTCAGGAGATGATATTATGATAGAGATTCAGAGTTTGGGTTTGAAGAAGGTAACTAAAAAGGAAGATACTAGAAGTAATGGACCAATAAGCAAATTATGACAGAGATTCAAGAGATGATATTTGGGACTTACCCTATTGAAAGTCCAATTTAATTCATCATAACTTAGATGTAATGCATATTGAAAAATTTTTTTTGAAAATGTTTTCAACACAGTCCATAATGTAGATGCAAAAACAAAAGACACTTTAAAATCAACACAAAAGCTGATTGATTACTATTGGCATCCTGAATTGAAACTCAATAAGGAAACAGAAAAATTCCCTAAAGCTTGCTACACACTAGATAAGAAGGCAAGACAAATATTGTGTGAATGAGTTAAAAATTTGAAATTTTCTGATGGATATGTGTCAAATATGGGTAGATGCGTTT